>JBBPMH010000775.1:0-16434 GCA_038090235.1 Pulveroboletus ravenelii
GTGCCAGAGGACCAACCTTTCCTTCAATTATAGGAGTTTGTTCATATTGGTATCATTATTGTCATCATGAGTATAAATGATGAGAAATGTATCTTTCCATTTATTGCAGTCCTAGCAGCCATTGAAATACTTTAGCAGCTCTTTCTTGAGTTGGGAGTATATTAATTCATTGGCAATAAATCTTTTGAAAAATCACCAGCCCTTAGAGTCAGACCGGACTAGAGAGAGATCACTAGAGAAAGTAATTATGACTGTATGGCTAACTTTTTTGCACCTCCCTCTCCTAGCACTGGGTTGTCATTTTTGGCCCAGAGGAGAGGCAGAAATGCTAATATGCAGAAATCTAATACTCCCATTCTTAGCCAGAATCTCTTGCTTGAAGAAATCACAGCTGCAGTTTCCCACTACATAATAATTCCAGGTATGATATAGATAAACTTAGCAATTTCAACTTGGATTCAAATGGAAACTCTAACTCACTTTCTTTCATGTTAACACCTATGCATGAACATAGTGATGGGAGAGGTGACAGCACTGTCAGTATCAGCTTATGGTAACATATCTAAGGATTGGAGATCTAAACAAAGCTAGATGACATTATAGATCATATAGCTTATATGTAAGCTGAAAGTGAAATTTTCATTTTACTTTTTTGCAATGAAAACAAGATCTAATAATTGTTGTCTTTTCTATTTAAGCTTATACTCTCTGTTTGGCTATGATAATTTCTGCTCATGATTTGAATTTCAGAAATTTGCTTACTATTTCAAATATGGACTTTCTTTCCATAGTAGGAGCATGTGCCAGGGAAAACCTTGACACTGCCAAGTCAGTAGCATGGTTTGAGATTCAAAAGATTAGAATACAAGCAGCAAGCATAACACTATATGCATAGCTAAATTACTGAAAAGTCATGCCAATCTGCCAATTAATTTGTCTGATAAATCAAGTGCTGAGATAACTTCCAAACATCCATAATTTCCACAGTCATTTGATAATTGGATTAATCATCTGAGTTCTTAGCCTGGTTTCTGTGGTCATACACTGAGCAACAAAAACATTGCAATGATTGCAACATTTGTAATGTTTGATATATATCTCATAAAGCATTGATGCCAGGCCCATAGTCCCAGAGAATGATAGATAGCCCTTGAAAGGGGTGTTCAGGGGATATATACATTGCTTATGTAATTCCTTCTGGTTAAGGCACTATATTCAACAATTCATCAAGGGTACTCATTGCAACATTTTTGTTGCTAACAACCAGGATTCACAATTAGTATGATGTATATCCTCCTTTAGCCTTGATAACCTTTTGGATCCTTCTAGGTATGCTCTTAATAAAATCCTGACACTTCTCCACCTCAATCTTATGCCATTCTGCTTCCACTCTCTTCCAAAGTTCAAGAATCCCCTTAAGTGATTCTAAATAGTCAGCCAGCCTCCTTTTGAGATGAAACCATAGATGCTCTATGGAATTAAGGTCAGGAGATTGAGGTGGCCATACCATGACCTCAAATCCATTGTCAGCAAACCACTTCTTGGCCTTCCTGCTTGTGTGCTTGGCATTATTATCTTGTTGAAAGATAATATCATCTGGTATTTTTTCATGTTTCACCAGAGTTTGCTGGAGTTCATCCTCCAAAATCTGCACATAAAGGTCAGTATCCATCTTACCATCTATCCTGCAGGCCTCTCCAACTCCTTCCTAGGTCATACACCCCCATATCATCAAGGATCCTTTCCCAAACTTCACAGTTCCTTTCATCAATCTATTATTCAAGCCCTCTTCTGGCTTTTTCCATGCCCATTTCTTGCTATCTGACCCAATATGATTGATTTTGGTCTCATCTGACCATATAACTCACTTCCAATCATTTATTAATAGTCCAGTCCTTGTGGCTTAAAGCAAAGTCTATTCTCTCTCTTCTATGATGTTTGGTTAGAAGAGGGAATTTCTTCTTCATCACAGCCTTCATCCCAGCCTGTTTCAGATGATGATGAATTGTTTGTGTGGAGATAGACTGGTTCTTGATATCCTGCAGAGTTTTGGTGACCTGGAGTGCATTCTCAGCCTTCCCAGCACTAATAAGTCTAATAGCATGTCACATATCAGTTGGAGTAATGATAGATGGATGACCAGGAGAGGGTTTAGCCAGGTTTGGACAGAGTTTGGAGCAAATTCTACTGATGGTAGAGTGGTTTACACCAGTAGAAAGAGATATTTGACAAGTAAATTGATCCATTTCCAAGAAAGTGATAATTTGATTGGTTTGATCAAGAGAAAGAGATTTCATGATGATGGTAGTGAAAGAAAAATGGTTTTATGGTTTATTTGTATATGATTGAATCAACTATACATCAAATGGCCCATTTCTTACATAATAACCTATGAGAACATATCAATTTAAATATTATAAGGTTAGCAATAAAAATGTTATAATAAGTACCCTTGATGAATTGTTGAATAGTGCCTTAACCAGAAGGAATTACATAAGCAATGTATATATCCCCTGAATGCCCTTTTCAAGGGCTATCTATCATTCTCTGGGACTATGAGTCTAGCATCAATGCTTCATGAGATATATATCAAACATTACAAGTATTGCAATCATTGCAATATTTTTGTTGCTCAGTGTAAAGATAGCATCAATATTAGGGCTCACTGATGATTGACTAAATAATAATAATTGATGCTCCTAATAATGCAATCCATTTGGGTCAATCTTGTCTATATGTACATCCAGATTACAGCTGAAATCAAGGACTGTATCTCTAAACTTCTTCCATACTATGAATTGGACATTAAGTATGCTACTATCTTCATACTCTGCCCAGGCCTGAGCATGGTATAACAAAAACAATATATTTAAATTAAGCCATTGACTGAGTGAAATAAATAAAATTATAAATGTGACCTAAAGTACACTTTCACTCTCTTCTTAAAATCTTTTTCCTTCATTTATCCTATAAAACACAACCACACTATCTATACCATCATTCCATTCATCAGAATCATCAAGAAAGGTCCTTGATAATCTTGAACTACATATAAGCCTAATAAGATTGTGCCTGTGTCATTTACTTCATTTTCTTAAACATCTTTGTCTTTTCAATCATAAATAGCACTAGTATATGTGCTATTGCAAGCCACAATGATGTGTTTACAAAATATCTTTCTAGATTGCATATAACTATGTCAGAAATGTGAATATTTGAACAACTGTTAACTAATATTGCATCAAATCCTACACTCAAACCCAAATACCTAAGTTACCTCAAGAATGATTCTGGTAGAGACATAGAGATAGGGAACATATTTCAAACAGACAATGGATAGACTTCAGATATGCTTCACAAAAGTGGATCAATGTTGATATCATCAGGAGAACCTTGAATAGGCAAGAAAGCAGGATCAGCATTTTCTCACTTGCCCCTTTTCATCTGAGCATGATATTCTACCATCAATTGGACCTTCCTGGTCTTAATGAAGATTGAGAGTTGGTCAGAGAAGAGCTATTAAGGCTCAAGCAAAGAATCAGAGAGAAAAATATGTATAACAGAAAATAGATAAGAAAAGATATATAGGCTTCTACTCAGTTTTCTCCCTTCTCATACTAATTGACCCATTTCAGTCCTTATCACTCTCTATAATATCAAAAGAAGAACACTCAGGTAACTTTTGACTCCTATAAAACTTCTTATTTCTATTCTTACTAGAGATTGAGCTTCTATTGTTCTAAGACAATTTAGTCAGAGCCTTTGTCATTTGATATAAAGTCACCCTGAATCTCCTATTATGAGATATGAATAATGAATCTAGACAGATATAGAATAGATGGCTTTTGAAATATTATTTGCCTGTTTAAAAAAGAACAGATTGCTGAATACTATGAAGATAATTAGTTTCTAGTGAGAACAGCTCTTATACAGATCTGATATTATAAAGGTATATTGGCTTTTCTTTCCTTCTTGTATTTTTTTTCACCATATATGTAATATTTTGTAAATTTCTATCTAGTAGTATTTATTGCTTGGGTTTAATCTAGACAGATTAAAAAATATAAGTTAGATATGAAATGATAGTTAAGAACAAGGACCTGAGATAAAAAAACAAGGACCAGAGATGAAATGAGAAAATACAGTGGCTCAAATAAGTGTCCCAATGTTTGGCCATTTTGGAAAGACTTGACATTTGCAGGAGAACCAAAACATACCAGCTCTGACCCTGAGGATGAGCCCTTAGTTATGTTATTTGGTTGCCATGGCACTGAGATATAATGACATGTCATTGGGACACTTATTTGAGCAACATTTCAATTCTGTAATTTTAGTACTTTGTATGCCCTCCTTTTGCCTTTATCTCTGCCTCTAGTCTTCTGGCATGCTTTCTATTAATATTTGACATTCCTCAGCCTCTATCTTGCCCTATTCCACATCAATCCTATCCCAAAGCTCCCAAACCCCTCTTGGTGGTGTTGCATAGCTATTGAGCTTCTTTTTGAGGATTTGCCAGAGATGTTCAATAGAATTAAGGTCTGGAAATTGTGCTGGCCAATCAAGGATCTTGATACCTTGAAATCCAGCCACTCCTGGGCCCTTTTAGAGGTATGCTTGGGATCATTATCTTGTTGAAAAATAATACTTTCTTCAGGGATTCCAGATTTTTCCATAGTAGGAAGCAGATTATCCTCCAAAATGGAGACATACTGCTCAGCATTCATCCTCCCTTCCACCTCTGCAAGGATTCCCACTCCATTCCAGCTCATGCATCCCAAAACTATCAAGGAATCTCCTTCAAACTTTACTGTTCTCTGTACTTTCTTACCTTGTAAAGATTTTCCTGTCACTTTCCACACATACTTCCATCCATCTGACCAAATTACCTTAGTCCAGTCCTCCACAGTCCAGTGTTGGTGCTTGAGAGAAAAGTCTAGCTATGTTTTCTATGTTTCACAGACAAGAGTGGCTTTTTCTTCTTGACTACAGCCTTTAGAGATGCAGACTTTAGCACATTGTGAATGGTTTGGGAAGAGACAGGAGAGGAGAGGGTAGAATTAATGAGATGAGTTGCCTGAACAGCATTTTCAACCTTGCCAGAGGTAATACTAGAGACAATTATTCTTTTATCAGTAGGAAAAAAGCTTGAAAGGAGGGCCTAATTTGATCTTTTTCCTGTCTGGATGAATCTCTTTGATAACCCTGGCCACAATGGATTCCCCAGACCAGTTTTGGAGGATATTTTTCTAGCAGAAAGACCAAATTCAGAGAGAAAGAGAATATGGGCTCTAATAGAGGCAGAAATGAATTTTATAGTGAAGTAGGGTTAGCTAGGTGGTATTTCTGCTCTTTATAGTGTCCAGGGTTATGTAATTTACATAATGAGACAGGGTTGAAATATAGCATCTATCAGAACATTATGTTATTTACTAATAACATTATGCTCAAATAAGTGTCCCAATGACACATCATTTTGAAATTGTTATATCTCAGTGCCATGGCAACCAAATCACATGACTAAGGGCTCATCTTCAGGGTCAGATTAAGGGCTATTGATGATCCTGCAAGGGTCAGAGCTGATATGTTTTGGCTTTTCTGCAAATGTCAAGTCTTTCCAAAATGGCCCAACATTGGGACACTTATTTGAGCCACTGTAATCTGCTTTCAGTAAAATATCAAAGCTCACAAAATTTGTGTTCTTAGATTTTTTATATTATTACTTGGAATGTGTCAAAGTCTGCTCCACTGCTAACTCCAACAGGAGCACACGAAGAGGGGACTGGGCAGAGTTCAGAAGGGTGAGGACTTTAGCTTCAGTGACTCAGGGTGGAGTGCTGTGCCATGGCAATCCCTGATCCTCATATTTCAGAGGTCGGGCAGAGGAGTGTCAAAGAGACAGAGGTGGAATCTGTCAGACAGAAGGGAGTTGTTAAGAACGGACTCTAAGGGTAACTCCAGAACTCCGGAGTTTGGACAGGGCTTCAGCTTCACCATATGTGGTGTGTCTCTGTCACAAGTCCAGTTACCCTAAATTTACAGAGGGTCGGGCAAAGGATTAAAGGGGACCTCATTGCAAGCAACAGAGATCAGCGGAGGGGTCAGAGGAGAGCCATCAAGGCTCAAGCAGAGGATCAGAGAAGACGGGGGTGTCTTAGTCAATATTCGAACTGAGGTATCTACAACAAGTACAGAGTCTTATATATGGAGGGGGAGCACCGGTATGGGAACTGAGAACTCGGAGCCGGAGGTGGAGTAGTACAATGACAGGGTCGGAGGGGACTATGGAGGAAACGGGCGGTGTACAAGGATAAGCAAAAAATGGAACGTAAGTACAGTAAGGTGGGATTACTAGCTACAGAGTCTGAAGGGTCTAGGGTGTGTGCTCATCAGGAATGCACTGGAGTTCGAGGGAAACGGGGCCAGAGTTGGATCCAGAGTTAGGAGTTGCGTGGGATATGACAGTATCCCCCCTCTAGGCCTGAACCCCTGAAGGCCGTTAGCGAGGACAATGCAGAGTGGAGTGTGGTGTGGAAACTGCTTAGCACAATGCGGAGTTTGGAACGGAGTTCGAAAAGTCCACATAAAATTTTTTGGATGCGGTGACTTGTTGCTTTATCAACCACCATCATGTCCGATGGTTTTCCCCACGTTCGAGACTGGCCCAATGAGTGGCTCATCGAGCAGGATGACGACAATGACGACATGCTCATGTCGAAGTTCACGGAATGATGCTGGTGCGCCCAAGAGAAGAGGACTGTGGAGGAGTGATGGAAGAAGGAGGAGGAAGCGACAGCTTGTCAGAAGATTGTGGAGGAGGCCGCGAAATGGAGGGCAAAGGAGGTGAAACACCACGAAGAGGAGAAGCGTAAGGTGGCAGAGGCAGAGGCAGAGGTGTGCAAATGGGTGAGTGGTCTTCGCCTGGTGACAACATGACTAACCTTTGGCAGGCCCAGGAGGTGCATTCTGCACAGGGCTCTGGAAAGGGGAAGGAGCGCGCATGCACATGGTGTGCAGAGCGTGAAGTCGAATGTGTGCCCGGACCAGGTAAGTCGACTTTGTGCATGGAGTGTCAGGCAGCCCAGGTCCAATATGAGCGTGCCGGAGAGGAGAAAACAGAGAAGCGGTGGAAGTGGCAGAATAGCGAGGCAGAGGCACTGCAGAGAAAGAAGAAGGTGCAAACAGAGGAGCCGGAGTCAAAGGAGCCGGAGGGGAGCATGGACAAGGAGAAGTTGGAGGTCAGGAAGCTCCTGCGAAGTGTGGTTCGGTGTCTCGAGCATACCAACTACCTGTTGGAGCGCTTCGTCGAACTGAAGGTGAAAGAGATCTATGGAGGGAGGGAGGAGGAGGAGGAGGAGGCTGACACGAATGAGGTGGAGGAGGTGAGGGATGAGTTGGTCGATTTGGCGGTGGAGATGGGAGCAGTGACATAGGGGTATAGGTGTAGGTAGAAGAACCTTTGCAATGGACTTGTGCACAATCACACGGAGTGAGGTCTGGGCTTGTCTGGGTACCGGAGATGAAACTCCAAAATGAGTTCGGACACATGGTCAAGCTCAGTAGTGAGCAACCAGGACATTTCTTTGTCAGTTCCTTCGTAACCGGACCAATGTACCAAATACAGCAATTTGCAGTTCTTTCTTCATTTGTCCTTCTTGGAGTTGAGGATTTCCGAGATCTCGTACTCCAGTTCACCATCTACCTCAACTGGGGGTGGCGGGGGTTGGATCCGATTCAGAATAGTGTTCGGGATGGAGGGTTCTAATTGGGAGACATGGAAGACCAGATGTACAGACTTCATGGACTCCGGGAGACGGAGGGTGAAAAAGTGACTACCTGCCTTAGCAATAATCTCATACGGCCCCAAGTTCTTTTTGGAGAGTTTCTTGGAGGGTTGCATGGAGCAGAAATACTTGGCCTTCACAAAGACCTGATCACTAACTTGGAAGTCTGATGCCAGAATTTGCTTGGCGTTTGCAGGGCCTTGGTATTGCTCTTGGGCATAAGCCATCTCTTCTTGGAGGAAGGCGTGGAGGGAATCACGGTCGATGGAGTACTCGCAGGCCTGGGCGAAGGTGAGGTCATGCTTGGGGTGCACTGTGATATTCAGGTGGTAGCCCTTGTTAGTGAAGAATGAAGAGACTCCGGTGGTAGCACTTGGAGAATTGTTATATGCAAACTCCGCGAGAGGCAGGAGTTCGGACCAGTTGTCTTGCTGGTAGCTACAATAAATCCGGAGGTACTGTTCCAGGGTCTGGTTCATTTGCTTGGTCTGACCATCTTCTTCAGGGTGGTAACCGGAGGTGAAGTGGAGGTGGATGTCAAGAGCTTTTCCGAGAGAGCAGAAGAAGTGCGAGACGAACTCTGTACCTCGATCAGAGGTAATGTGGGAGGGGACTCCATGCTTGGAGAAAACATGGAGAAGGAAAAGCTTAGCCAGCTCCAGAGACATGATGGTATCGTGCATAGGGATGAAGATGCACTGCTTGGACAGGTGGTCCACTATGATGAGGATGGCTGTGAATCTGGAGGAGGATGGGAGTTGTTCGATGAAGTCCATGAAGATGGAGTTCCATGGCTTCTCGGGAATTAGGAGCTGCTTGAGCAGTCTGTAGGGTCGGTGCCAAGGAACCTTCACACGTGCACAGACGGTACAGGAGGAGATATACTCCTTGACAAATGTCCTGATACCTGGCCAGGTGTATTCACGGTGGATCAGTTCCAGGGTCCGGTTCTGGCTGAAATGTCCAGAGAGTGGATGGTCGTGCTTATAGCAGAGCACTCGGAGTCGGAGGTCTGCAGAGTCGGGGACATAGATTTGATCATCCAGACAGAGGAATCCGTTGGAGTCGATGGACCATTGGGGCTTGGGTTCTATGGAGGACATGTGGATGGAGGCCAGAGGATCGGAGGGGAGAGTGGAGAGAATGTCGGTGTGAAGGGACTCAACATCAAAAAGGGTGCTAGCCCGGAGGATGGGGGCAGCGAGATAGGTAGCCTGAAGGGATGCAGTGAGTTGCTCGTTGGTGAAAACGGGGCGGAAGTTGTGCAGATTGATGCGAGCGTAGTCCTTATCCCCCTCTTTGGGATAGATGTCCCAGCATCTAGTGAGGGAGTCAGGTTTCGCGCCAAGGTGTCTAGGGCAGAAGCAGACCACCATATTGAACTGGGAGAGAAACTCCGACCACCAGGCTTGCCAGTGGGTCAGAAGTTTCGTGGTGGCAAAGTACTTGAGGTTCTTGTGGTTGGTGACGACGTCAACAGGGGTGCCAGAGGCTTCGAGGTAGTGTTGCCAAGCCCAGAAGGACTCGAAGATGGCAAGGAGTTCCTTGTCATGGGTGTCATAATTGAGCTCCAGAGTGGAGAGAGTCCGAGAGTAGAAAGCGACAGGCCGGACTTCCTCATCCAGACAACAGATGGAGAGAATGCCAGACACGGCATAGTTGGAGGCATCGGTTTCTACTATCATCGGAGCGTCCGGAGTCCAATGGACAAGGATGGGAGCAGAGGTGAAGGCGACTTTCAGGGACTGGAAGGTGGCGAGGCAAGCATCGTCGAAGAGCCATAGAGTACCCTTGTGAGTGAGGCGAGTGAGGGGCATAATGATATCGGAGTAGTTAGTGATAAACCGTTGGTAAAAGTTGGCAAACCCCAAGAAGGACTGGATGTCCTGGACTTTCTGTGGTACTGGCCACTCCTGAATAGCCTTGACTTTGTCTTGGGACATCATCAGGCCAGAGGGAGAGAGTTGGTAGCCGAGGTACTCAGTGGAGTCAGTGTTCCATTCGCATTTCTTGGGTTTTGCATAAAGACCATGTTTGTGGAGTCTCCGGAGGACTTTCTGGACATGCTCCTTGTGGGAGGCTTTGTCTTCGGAGAAGATTAGGATGTCATCCAGATAGACGATGATACAAACATCAAGGAGATCAGCGAAGATCAAGTTAACAAACTGCTGGAACACTGCAGGGGCGTTCATCAGACCAAATGGCATAACAAGCCATTCAAAGGAGCCATAGTGCATTCGGAAGGAGGTCTTCCATTCGTCGCCCTCAGCAATGTGGATCAGATGGTATGCGTGCCAGAGGTCGATCTTGGTGTAGACCTTAGCGTGGCTTGGAGTGTCGAGGAGGTCGGAGATGCAGGGGAGCAGATAGTGGTCTTTTTTCATGATCTTGTTAAGTCCTCTGAAGTCAACGCAAAGATGGAGGGAACCATCCTTCTTGCAGACATAGAGGACCGGAGCGGCATGAGCAGAGGAGGATGGGCGGATAAACCCATTTTTGAGATGCTCATTGAGGAATGTCCAGAGGGACTCAAGCTCGGAGGGAGACAAGGAGTAGAGGGTGCCCAAAGGAGAAGAAGCACCTTCCTCGAGATCGATCTTCAGATTGTGCTCGCAGTGCAGAGCAAGTGTGGACGCTTTGCTCTTGCTGAACACGTCAGCAAAGTCATGGTACTCTGGAGGAATTCTGGAGAGATTGACTGACTCAGGAGGAGGGTCTGCGGAGGCAGAGCAGAGATCGCTCTTCTCGGGGTGGATCTGCAGGCTAAACTGGGTAGAGCCCTGGAGTCGACAGGCCAGCGCAAAAGCAGGGGCACTGACGAATGTAATGGGCAGAGCCTTGTGTTCAGAGAAACTAGGCAGATCAGGGGGGACAGGGTCAGCCAGAGGAGAAGGGTCCAGAGGCTGCGGAGATGAGCTCAGGTTTGCAGGCATGGGCTGCTCAGGTGAGCGGAACAAGATACTGCTTGAAACCCAATTAATCAACGGATTGAAGCAGGTGAGCCAGTTGTGTCCCAGGACAAGAGAACAGGAGCCATCCAGTGAAGTGATGTATAACGTCGTCGGGGTGATGTCACCAGTTTTGAAGCAGATGGAGAGGTTGATGGCTTGAATGATTGTGGAGTTGGATGTTCCGTCGAAAAGTCGGAGTTGGAGCAGGGGGTACGGAGTAGGTTGAAAGACTGTGTTTATTGACAAATGTTGTATCTATGAAACAGTTGGAGGAACCAGAATTTACAAGCGCAGAAAATGGAGGAATGTCCTGACCAATAAGAGTGATGGAGGGGATGAGGGAACAGGGGTCAGAAAGAGTGGACACGTTAAGTCGGATCTCCTTAGGTGCACAGACAGGGTCAACGCAACCTCCAGACTGTGCAGAGTCCTGGAGGTTGCACTCTATTTTTTTGCCTCTAAAGAGGTTTCCAGTTTGGCTTCCAGAGTGGCGGCCTTAGCTCCACAGCCAGTAGAGACCTTGGAGGTGGACTTCAGGCAGTCCTTGGCCATGTGCCTAGCGAGACTGCAGAACATGCACAGCTTCAGATTGAAGTGGCGCTTGCACTCAATGGTGGTGAGCTTGCCATCCTTCCCCAACTTAGAGGAGAGGTCAGGCTTTGGGGTGTCAGAGGTGGCGGACTTTCCCTTGGACTCCTTGGAGTCCTTGGAGCCACCGGAGTTCTTGGTATCACTGGAGTTGTCTTTTTTGGAGGTGGAGATTTTGTCAGACTTCAATGAGAAGGGGTTGATGAAGGGCTTCGCTTGGCGGCTAACCTCAGACTTGCGCTCCCAATAGCATGCGTCAATAGCCTGAGCGAGGGCACAGAGTTTGGAGAGGGTGGGGGGCTTCCCGACACGAGAGATCTCATCCTTAATGCAGTCGGGGAGACCATTGTAGAAATGGTGCTGGAGGGTACCTTCTCTGTATCCTTGGATCTGCCAAGCAATATGGTTGAACTCAACCACGTATTTGTTAATACGTTGGGTGTCCTTCATGGACAGGTGGTCGAGTTGGTGCTCCACATCTCCGACAGGGTCGTGCAGACCGAAGTTGGTCTGGAGCTCCAGGATGAACTCCCGGTAGTTGTCCATCCAGATCAGATGGAGGTCTGGGTCTTCGTCGAGGAGGAGGTCCAGTTCAAACCATTCCAATGCCATCCCCTTCAAGTAGGACTGTGCAAAGGTACTTTAGCATGGTCCATACAGAAGGCCTTTGGACAGTCCTGGAAGTTGAGTTCGCACTGGACCAAGAAGGTCCGGAGCTTCCGGGGGTCAGTTCCATCGAACTGGTCTGGCTCACGGACTTTAGTGCGGGGGGTGCTTTCAGTGGGGCAGCGGCAAGAGGAGCAGGTGAGACTGCAGATGGCATCGGCAAGCAGGGCGAGGGTGTCACAAGGCACCTGCTCGTCACCATCGTCATTGCTGTCTTCTTCGTCATCGCTTTCATTGGGGGTGAGGTCTGGGAAGTCAGGGTCATTGGAGGAGTCATCTCCAGGACCATCCAGACCATCCAGACCAGGCCTGTTTGGAGGCATGCAGGGAGACCACACCTCCAGGAGCTGAGGGGGCTCGTCATCCGGGAATTGGACAATGTGAGCGTCAGGGGTTGGAGAGTGATGAGGGGCGCATCCTTGAGAGGTGGATGCAGATGTACGGCAGGCGAAAAAACTGTGGAATTGGTCGACAAGGGTGGGGCCCCGGCAACTGCTGGTGAACACGCTCAAAGGATTGAAGTGTGGAGACGGAGGTGGGTTTGCGCCTATGGCGTGGGAGCAAGATTGTGTGACGTGGGTGGCCATGATAGGCTTTACAGGTTTGGACTTTGTTAACAGTAGGGAGTTTGAATATACTGTTAAGAACAGACTCCGAGGGTAACTCCGGAATTCCGGAGTTCAGACAGGGCTTCGGCTTCACTGTATGTGGTGCGCCTCTGTCACAAGTCCGGTTACCCTGAATTTACGGAGGGTCGGGTGAAGGATTAAAGGGGACCTCATTGCAAGCAACAGAGGTCAGCGGAGGGGTCAGAGGAGAGCCATCAAGGCTCAAGCAGAGGATTAGAGAAGATGGGGGTGTCTTAGTCAATATTCGAACTGAGGTATCTACAACAAGTACGGAGTCTTATATATGGAGGGGGAGCACCAGTATGGGAACCGAGAACTCGGAGCCGGAGGTGGAGTAGTACAACGATAGGGTTGGAGGGGGCTATGGAGGAAATGGGCAGTGTACAAGGATAAGCGAAGAATGGAACGTAAGTACAGTAAGGCAGGATTACTAGCTACAGAGTCCGGAGGGTCTAGGCTGTGTGCTCATCGGGAACGCACCAGAGTTCAAGGGAAATGGGGCCGGAGTTGGATCCGGAGTTAGGAGTTGCGCGGGATATGACAGGAGTACAGAGATGAGGAGGAAAGGATAGCAAAGAGGAAAGGACAAGAGACTTTAATTTTCGAACTGAGGAGTAAGTCCTCAGTGGACTGGACTTATATACAGGAGGGCAGAGGCAGTACAGTAACTATGAGCACATGGTACTGAAGGTGGGACCATGTGGTAGGAGGTTTAAGCAAGAATGGAGAACTAAGCAAAGAATGTAACTGAGTGGGGAATGGAGACTAAGTGAGACTGTAACTAAGGCAGGGAATGGAGAGATGGGAAATGGAACTAGCTACCAGTCTAGTAACAACCAGCACTGCAGTTGGAGCAGAGTCAGAGCTATAGTATAAGAGTATTAGAACGAATGGGAAAAGTATCTAAGTACAGAGTGAAGTGAGCAGAATACGTGTGGACTGAAGTGGAGTCATCACAGTCGTGACAGTATCCCTCTCTTAGGGCCCAAACCCCTGAGGGCTTGTAGACTTTAAGCAAGATGGACAATAGACAATGCAGAGTTTCACATAGCATGGCAGAGTATGAATGGCAACCCTATTTAGGAAGGTGTGTCAGGCGGATCAGACTTCAACTTTTTACCACTACCATCAACATGGCGCACAACTGGACCAACGCCACTGAAGACGACCTCTTGACTGACTCAGATGACAACATGTTGGTTGCTGCCAGGAAGGCAGCAGAGAAGGCAAGACATGTCACAGAGGAGAGGGAGTGTTGGGAGCATGTCTGTGAGGGGAAAAAGTGGGAGAAGGAGAAGGTGAGTGGCAGTGTAGTGTGATGCCACTGACTGACCAGCCATGATCCCAGCATCATCAAGTGGAGGAAAAGGAGCAGAGGTGAAGGTGGAGGGCATGTGGCCTGGGAAGTGGAGAAGGGCAGGCTCACCTCAAATGATGAGGAAGAGAGTTTGGACCTCTGCTGAGGTCGTTGCCAGTGGTGAGAGCGTGGCAGACAAGACAGAGGAAGTGGGGGATGACAAGGGCAAGGGCCTGGTGCCCTGCCAGCTCCTGGAGACTGTGGCTGAAAACCATGATGCTCTGGGGATGCTGGTGGAGGTATTCAAGAAGTTGGAGGAGCAGTTGGCAGGGCTGTGGAAGCTCCAGCTGGCATGCATGGAGGTGAAAGTGCGCTAATGGGATGAAATGCAAAGGATGCAGGTGGTGCAGGAGCACCTGGTGGAAATTTTTGAGGAGTTGCAGCCTGGTTTTGTCCAGGGGAGTTCCAGGGATGGGGTAAGAGTAGTGCCGGTGGAGTTGGAGGCAAAGGTGGAGGAAGTGGTGGGTAAGGGGAAGGAGAAAGAAAAGAGGAGCAAGGAAGGAGATAGAAGCAAAGAAGGCGAGGAGAGCAGTTGCAGCTCCCCTGCCTTGTAAATAGGACTTGTTTTGTATTTGTCAGAATCATTTGTACTTGGTCAGAATGGACTTGTTTGATCATGAGCAGTCAGAATTAAGAATGGATGAAAGGACCAGGTTTATCTGGGTACTTAGCATGGAAGTCAGCCACTAGTTCACTGGCATGATCCAATTCCATCATGAGTAACCAAGATGTTTCTTCACTGGTATCTTTGGACCACTTGACCAAGTAAAGGATGTTGCAGTGCTATCTCTGATTGACCTTGGAGTTGAGGATCACTTTGATCTTGTACTCCATATCTCCATTGATCTCTATTGGAGAAGGTGGAGTTTGCATGCAGTTGGGAATTTTATTTGGAACACAAGGCTCCAGTTAGGAAATATAGAATACTGGGTGTATGGCCTTTATGGAGTCCAGTAGTTGGAGAGTGAATACGTGTAAGCCAGGTCTGGCAATGTTCAGGAACAGTCCTAAGTACTTGTTGGAGAGTTTCTGGGAGGGCCACATAGAGTGGAAGTACTTAGCCTTGATGTAAACCTCTTCACTGACTTGGAAGTCAGATGGAGCAAGGTGTCAGGCATCAGCAGGACCTTGATATCACTGTTGGGCCAGGCTCAACTCAGAGCAAAGGAACTCATGGAGCTTCTCCAAGTTGATGATGTACTCTTGTGCTCAAGATGAGCTGAGGGTGAAGGTGGTGTTGATGGAGAAATTAGGGTGATAACCCTTATTGGCAAAGAAGGGGGAAACACTGGTAGTTGCACTAGGCATGTTGTTGAAGGTGAACTCCACTAGCGGGAGGAGGTCAGATCAATTGTCTTGCTGATAGCTGCAATAGGTGTAAAGGTACTACTCCAATGTCTGGTTAGTTCGCTTGATCTGGCCATCACCCTTGGGGTGATAACTGGAGGTGAAGTAAAGGGTGATGCCAAGAGCTTTACCAAGGAAGCAGAAGAAGTGGGAGATGAACTCTGAACCTCTGTCAGAGGTGATGTGGTTGGGTACTCCATGTTTGGAGCAGATATGGGTCATGAAGTCCTGAGCTAGTTGCGGAGCAGAGATTGTGCCATAGGTCAGTATGAATACTGCTTGCTTGGAGAGGCAGTCTACAACCACTAAGATAGTGGTGTAGCCAGAGGATGGGGGAAGGTGTTCAATGAAGTCCATGGATATTGAGTCCCATGGGCAAGTGAGGATGGGAAGTTGTTTGAGCAACCCATAGGGGCAGTGTCACAGAGTCTTGACACAGGTGCAGGTGGTGCAGGACTGGACATAGTCCTTGACAAATGTCCTGATGCCAGGCCACATAAACTCTCTGTGAACCAGCTCCAGGGTGTAGTTGATGCTAAAGTGACCAGATAGGGGATGGTTGTGCTTCAGGTGGAGGATGCAGAGAGGGAGATCTAGGGCATCCAGAATGTAGATTCTACTGTTGAGATGGAGGAGTCTGTCAGAGTCCATAGACTAATGGGGGTCAGAGGAATCAGAGAGGTGGCATTGAGCCACAGAGTTGAATGATAGGGATGAATGGATGTCAAAGTGGATTTATACTACATCAACAGTGATGGAGGTGCAGAGTGTGGGGTCCAGGAGGTAGGTGACTTGTAGGGATGACACAAGCTGTTTCTGGGTAAAGATTGGGCAGAAGTTGTGAGGGTTGACATGAGCATAGTCACTATCCCCCTCTTTGGGGTAGATATCCTAGCATCTAGTCAAAGCATCAGGTTTCCCACTGAGGTGACCAGGGCAGAAGCAGACAGCAAGGTTGAACTGACAAAGGTACTCCAACCAGCAGGCTTGCCACTGGGTCAGGAGCTTGGAAGAAATAAAATATTCCAGATTTTTATAGTCTGTGACCACATCAATCAGAAGGGCGGAGCTCTCAAGGTAATGGTGCCAGTGAGTAAGGCCTCAAAGATGGCTAG
>JBBPMH010000776.1:0-16433 GCA_038090235.1 Pulveroboletus ravenelii
TGCTCCTTGTAGGCAGTCTATGAGGTCCGACATGAGTGGTAGGGGGTAAGTATCACGGATTGCATGTTGGTTCAGATATCGGTAGTCTTGACAAGGACAAAGTTTCCCATCCTTCTTTTTGATGAAGAAGAAAGGGGAGGAGTAGGGTGACTTTGATGGGCGGATTTTTCCTGAACAGAGGTTTTCTTCTAGAAATTCCTCTGTGGCTTTCTTCTCTTCTTTGGTAAGGGAGTAGAGTTTAGCGGGTTTCAGCTTGAATGTCTCGTCCAACTCAATGGGGTGATCATAGGGTCAGGTTGGAGGGACATGGTCAGCCGATTCCTTGGTGAACACCAACACAAAGTCAGTGAATTCAGGAGGGAGGACGGTGGTTTTCTTTTCAGGGAGTGCATGAATAGCTAGGTCAGTGGCTGTGGTGAGTTTTCTGACCATCTCTGTTTCTTCCCAAGTTTTCCATTCAGAGTAAGTAGGGAATCGTCCCCCTTTATCATAGTTAAGGTAGATGTAGAGGTCTTTATCCCACTTCTCATCAGTGTTGATATGTTGAATTTGATGGGAATTAGGATGAGGTGTTTTTCGAGCGGCGTGTTCCATCAACCATTTGTCTAACGTTGGGTTGGTCATTCCTTGGGGGGAACCTCTAGGTCTGTTTTCTGGCAGGGATTTGGAGATGGGGAGCATCAAGGTATACATCGGCCAGTCGATGGTGGGATTGGCTATTTTTAACCAGGTCATTCCTAGTATGACCAGGGTTTCTCCAAGATGCATCATGCTGAATTCTTTAGAGTAGCAGAGATCGGCTAAGTGGAAATCTATAGTGACGGTGAACTTTATTTCTCCACAGCGATTTGGGGTTGAATTGGCATTTCATACTGGGATAGGTCGGGGAAGTTGGGTCATAGGAAGTCAGTTTTTCTTTGCAAATTCCCAGTTGATGCAAGAGCAACTTGCTCCAGAGTTGAGGACAGCGTAGGTTCTAACATCTTTTGTTTTAGGCACAAGGATGATAGGGAGAACAATTGCTTTCAATTTCCTTGCTACTAATACATGAGAGTTAGGAGAAGTCTACGTTAGGGGAACTTCTCCTTTTAAAAAGATGAGTCCCAGCCTCCGAATGTTACTCATTTCACATTTTCCCCCCTTTCCTCTTTTTCATCTTCGATTTCCTGGAGTTTAGGGAGGTCATTGGTTTTCACCCTTTTTACTTGATGAGGTTGGGGGTGTTACAATTTGATCATATATGCATGGGACCCCTATTCTTTTTCCTAAACGTCCCCTCTGGCTTGCCACTAGAACTGCTACCCTAAACACCACCAGACTACCCACATCCACAATGGCCATCCTTGGTCCCAGGTATTCCCTGACTCCACCCTCATACCTAACTCTTGGATATCCTCCACCGGTCTCCATCAACACTTCTACCCGACATCCACCTGTGCCTGCCTGGCACTCCTACCTGACACCCGTCTACAACTATCTGACACTTGTCTGTGCCTACCCGGCACTTGTCTGTGTTTACCCGGCACCTGCCCATACCCACTTGGCACCTGCCTCTGCCTTACCCAATGCAACCTGTCAACAGACTATGCCTACACTGCCACAGGTATCCCCTGTCACACCTTCCTAGATGTTCCTTCGTATTCCTTTGCATCTTTCTCTCTGTCATTCTCGCTTAGTCTCCGAACTATAGATTCCCTCACCCGATCCTCTCTTATTGGACTCGTGTCTCTTTTTCTCATTGATCCTCTTTCACCATTCATTCTCTGACTCACTTGTATCTCTTTCACCATTCGTCCTCTGACTCACTTGTATCTCTTTTACTCATTGCTTCTCTTTCACCATTCGTCCTCTGACTCACTCAATTCCTAAAGCTCTGTTTACTCTTCATTGTCTTTGTTCCACCTCGTTTGCTCCCTGTACTATATAAACCCGTTCATAGGTCTATTTGTTCCCTAGCTTAGATCTACTCGGCAATCTACATTGTTCCTTCCACTATGTGTCTTTGCTCCACACCCAACCAAGCACTCTGCTCTTGCCCTCATCTCCTTGCTAGTAAGTTGCTAGGCAAGATCCTCGACCTTGAACTTTCATCAGCTAGTTGCTGGATGAACCCCTTGACCCTGCTAGTTGCAGGCTACGTCCCTTGTCCCTGTCTTACTGTAGCCACTTGCTGACAGTTCCCCTTGTCCTTGATCCTTAAGCCAAGTCCATGCTTGACCTTTCGGGATCAAGCATAACAGGGGGGGGTTCTTGTTGCTGGAGAATGTTGGGCATTTGTTGGACATGTGTCCTGGTTGGCGGCAGTGGAAACAGAGTTTCTTTTTGAAGCAACACTTTCTTTCAGCAGGGGTTAGTTTGCCTACTCAGATGATGTCTACGTCCATAGCATCCAGGTCTCAAGCAGGGGTGGCAGTTTTTCCCTGGAAGAAGTAGGTGAACTTGGTTCGACTTCTGGAATTAAAGGCTTCGGCTCATTCCCAGTGGGTAACGAAGTGTACTGCCTTGGTGTACCAAGATTCTATCTTTTCTGGGAGGAAGTCCATAATGAAGATTCATTGTCGGACTACTTCTGGAAGTCCTTCCACAAAGAAAGAGATAAGAATGTTTTCCTCAGTTACTCCACTAACAGCTACTTGATTTTTGAATTTGGCAATGTAGGCATTAAGATCTTCAGTTTTTCTAATCCTGGTGCACATCATCCAGTGGATAGCCTGAGCCTTAGTATCTTCGTGTTCAAATGTGGCTTTGAAGTCTACTACAAATTCAACCCAGGTTCCAAATTTTCCATTGGCCAGGACCTTGGTTCGGAATGTGTTTGCCCAGATTGAGGCTGATCCCTTTGTCATAAAGGAGAGGGCAAAGGCAATTCGCTTGTCATTGTTGTTGTAGATTTCTTTGTTGATCATAAGGTAGATGTCGACAGAGTTAAGGCATGGGATTGCCTTGGCATATGTCCCATCGAAGTCTTCAGGTTTAGAGAGGCATAATTCGGTGGGTTTGTTTGACATTGGGGATGGAGGTCGGGAGAATGGTGGTGGGGTTGGTGGTCTGCGAGGTGGTTGGTTTCGTCTGGCATGCCACTCGTCTCTTTGTCTATGCAATTCCTCTGTCTCGGGATGAGGATAGACAGGTTATTGATTGGTTTGGGTTGGAAATGGGGGAGTTGGTTCTCTTGGGATGGAGAGTCCTGCAGAGAGACATTGAGCTAGGTCTATATCCTCTTGTTGTTCAATAACAGAGGTGATGGGAACGTTGGGGGAGGGTGAACAATGTTCTTTGCCAGGTTGTGGATCAAGATCTGAATTGTCAGTTTCTCTAGCAGTTTCTCAGGCAGGTCCAAGAAGATTGTCAAAGAATGAAGCTTGGCGGGGTTGGGGTGCTTGTGGTGACTGGGGTTGTCATGATAACGAGGGACGTTGTGGTTGCCAGTTGGAGGAAATGTTGGCAGTTTAGACAGTGCTAACCATGACCATAGAGCTTAGATCTTTTGTTACACTTGATCCCGAAGGGTTGAAGCATGAACTTAGCTAAGGATTCGAGAGCAAGAAGTGTTGTTAGTGAACAGCTACAATGGGACAAGGGCAAGGGGTGTAGCCTGCAAACAGCAGAGTCAAGGGTTCATCTGACAGCTAGTCAATGAGTGTTCAAGGCCGAGAGTCTTGCCTAGCAACTTGCTAGCAAGGAAATGAAGGTAAGAGCAGAGCACTCGGTCAAGTGTGGAGCAAGGACACACAGCGGAGAAGCAAGTATATTGCTGAGTAGGTCTAAGCTAAAGAACAGGTAGACCTACAAGCAGGTTCATATAGTACTCAGAAAGTAAATAAAGTGAAACAAGGACAACAAAGAGTAAACATGGGTCAGTAAGCATGTGAGTCAGTTAACAAATGGCCCAAAGGACTAGGTGACTAAGTGTGGAGCTATGAGCCTGATATGAGAGAATCAGACAAGGAGGCTAATGTTCAATGGCAAATGATGGAAACAAAGCAAAGATAAGGGAAAGCATAACAACTTTACAAACAAGAGTGGCTTTTTCTTCTTAACTATAGCCTTTAGAGATGCAGACTTAGCACATTGTGAATGTTTTTGGAAGAGACAGGAGAGGAAAGGGCAGAATTGATGAGATGAGTTGCCTGGACAGCATTTTCAACCTTGCCAGAGGTAATACTAGAGACAATTCTCCTTTTGTCAATAGGAGAAAGCTTGAAAGGAGGGCCTAATTTGATGTTTTCCCTGTCTGAATGAATCTCTTTGATAACCCTGGCCACAGTGGACTTCCCCAGACCAGTTTGGGAGGATATTTTCCTAGCAAAAAGACCAGATTCAGAGAGAAAGAGGATATAGGCTCTAGAAAAGGTAGAAATGAGCTTCATGGTGAAATAGGGTTAGCTAGGTGGTATTTCTGCCCTTTATAGTGCCCAGGGTTATGTAAGTTACATAATGAGACAGGGATGAAGCACAGCATCCATCAGAACATTATGTTATTTACCAAAAGATGACTAATAATATCATGCTCAAATAAGTGTCCCAATGATATGTCATTTTGAAATTGTTATATCTCAGTGCCATGGCAACCAAATCACATGACTAAGGGCTCATCATCAGGGTCAGAGTTAGGGCTATGGATGACCCTGCAAGGGTTAGAGCTGATACATTTTGGTTCTCTTGCAAATGTTAAGTTTTTCCAAAATGGCCCAACATTGGGACACTTATTTGAGTCACTGTAGAATCCTGACTGTCCAGTCTAAGTGTGGAATAAGAAAAGAAAAGAAAAGGAAAAGCAGTAGGGAAATGAGAGAAAGACAAAATATTCAATGTGGGGTCCCACCTGGCTTCTCTTCTTTGGGCAGCTTTCATTTATCTATGCCTTCTGGGCTACCACCAGGCTGGTCTTCTTCTGTCTCCTTTTGGGCATCTATTCCTAACCGAATTTTACAGAAACTGAAGGATGGTCCATGGTCTATTGTAAAAACATAATTCAGTAAGAAAGGAAGTGAGGGGAAAAGGGGGTCAGTATGAAGAGAGAAGTGGTTGGTGTTCAAGGACCAGTTCAGAAGAGGGTATCATATGACTATCTACAGTGACTTCCAAAATTGAGTCAATGTTTTGAGAATTTGGAGTATTTGCTATATAGCTCAGGAACAAGAACAGAAAGAGCCAAAGTGTAAGTGAGTGGAAGGTAGTATGCACTCTTAGCTATGTGTTAAGAGTAACATTATGTAATTTGAATATGTATCCATGGAGATATGTTCAATTCAATTTAGTGTGTCATTGACTCAATTGTGTAACTATCTATTAGATTTGTCAAAGTTTGATAGCAATCATATGTAACCCTTGATGAAAGCATGACAGATGGTTACCATAGTTACAATATCTTAGTAACCATTTCAGCTGACACTATTTAAGCACTGGTTTCATCTCTTATGCCTTTCAAAGTCACAATGCACCCTATTCTCTCTTCTCAAAAAGAAAACATCCTTTCTCTGGTCTCTAATGGTCATTCTACTTGGAATATTGCTTCCAGACTAGGTTTCAGCCAGTCTACTGTCTTTAGGGTACTCAAAGATCTTCTTCCCAACAGACCTACACCTCTCTCTGGCTGTCCCTCTAAGCTTTCAGCTACTTCTCAACATGCTATCATTACTCAAATCACTACAGGCAGAGCTGCCAATGCTGTCCAGATTACCCACCATATCAATTCCATCATCCCTAATCCAGTATCCTCACAAACAGTGAGAAGGGTTCTCAAAAATCATTGATTCAAGGCTGTAACAAAGAAGAAAAAACCACTTCTTGTTATAAGGAATAGGAAGAAGTGCTTAGCCTTTGCCCTAAAGTATCAGGAATGGACTGTTGAGGACTGGAAAAGGGTTATTTGGTCAGATCAGACCAAAATAAATAGAATAGGGTCAGATGTAAGGGAATGGATATGGAAACAGGCAGGTGAGGGCCTTATTAGCAGAGAGATTCAGGAAACAGTGCAATTTGAAGGAGGAAATATCATGGTATGGGGGTGTATGGGTTGGAAAGGTGTTGGGAACCTTGCAAAGGTTGAGGGGAGGATGGATGCCAACCAATATGTGGACATTTTGAAGGACAGCTTGCTTCCCAGCTTGGAGGAATCTGAAATTTCTGTGGAGAATATTATTTTTCAACAAGATAATGACCCCAAAAATACCTCCAAAAAGGCTAAAAAGTGGATGGAAGACAATGATATCAATGTCCTAGATTGGCCTCCACAATTTCCAGATCTTAATCCTATTGAATACCTCTGGCATCATATTAAAAAGGAACTTGCCAAGTATCTAAGACAGGCTAAGGGAGTATAGGAGATTTGGGAGAGTGTGGAAAAAGTGTGGAAAAATATAGATCCAGAGGTGTGTCAGAACTTGATTGAGAGCATGCCTAGGAGGATCCAAGCAGTAATCAAGGCAAAAGGAGGTCATACAAAGTACTAGAATTGGCTGATTCTATAGATTTGATATATAGTTACAAAATTGAGTCAATGACTTGTAAATTTGGATTGACTATATCTCCATGGATGCTTATTCAAATTACATAATTTTACTTTTGACACATAGCTAAGAGTGCATACTATCTTTCACTCACTTACACTTTGGCTCTTTCTGTTCTTGTTCCTGAGCTATATAACAAATACTCCAAATTCTCAAAACATTGACTCAATTTTGGAAGTCACTGTATATGACAGTGTTGTTAGTTTGTTTTTCTGTGTTTTAGAATATATTGAGAGATGGAGAGAGAGAAACAGAGAAAGACAGAGACAAGGAGATCACTAGTTGAAACCCAGGGTGGAACAGACACCAGTCGAAACCCAGAGTGGAACGGACACCAGTCTAAACCCAGGGTGGAACAGAGAAGAGCAGAATGGAGGCATGCATTAATGGTTTTTTTTTGTTATTTGAAGTCAGCAGCATCTGTGTCTTCTTTGGCCAGCTCATCAACATCTTCTTCTGCCATTTGGTCCAAGTCTTTATCGACTAGACCAGTCAATTTGGTGACTGGAATGTTAGACCAGAACTGGGGGTAGTAAGGGATGAGATAAAAGGCAGCATATCAAAGCTTAGAGAATGCTTGATTCCAAAGGGTCAAAGCACGAACTTGGCTAAGGATCGAAGGCAAGGGATGTTGTTAGCTAACGGCTACAACAGATCTAGGATGAGAGATGTAGCCTGCAAACAGCAGGGTCAAGAGTTCACCTGACGACTAGTTGATGATGGTTCCAGAGTCTTGCCTAGCGACTTGCTAGCAAGGAGACAGAGGTAAGAGCAGAGCACTCGGTTGAGTGTGAAGTGAGGACACACAGAGAAGCAAGTAGATTGCCGAGTAGGTCTAAGTTAAGGGACAAGTAGACCTACAAGGGGTTTTTATAGTACATCAGAGAATGACAAGATAAAACAAGGACAACGATGGAAAAACAGAGACTGGTAAACATATGAGTAAACTGGTGAATGGCAAAAGAACCTTGGTGACTAATGGTGGAGCTACGAGCCCAATATGAGAGAATCAGATGAGGAGAGTAAAGTCCAATAACAAATGATGGAAACAAGTAAAAACAAAAGTGGAACGTAACAGAGATGGCCCTATCCAACTTGGCCAAGAGATATGAACCTCCAGCCATCTGGTGAAGGACAACAATTGGTCCAAGGTATCTTGGCTTTGTTTTCTGGTTCAGCTCTTTCTCCACATGAGTATTCCAGACTAGGACCAGACTCCCCAGGTGGAAGTTAAAGTCTCTAATCTGGTTCTTGAATGCAGCTTCAAATTGTTTAATGGACTTGAAATGAGCTTTTAGGACTTGTTCCAAGATTATATCTAGGTCTTCCTGATACTTTTGAAGCTGGCAGGCTCTCCAAGTAACCAGGTCAGACAGGAATAAGGAATCAGCATTGGGTAGGGGAACAAGAAAGGTTGCTTCAGTTAAATCAAAAGGGAGAAGTGGCTCAATGCCATGTACTGTAAAATATGGAGACAAACCAATAGATCAGAGCATGGTGACACACTCAGCCCAAAAAATGGAGTGTGCAATGGTATGCCAGCACAACTCCCCCCCCAGGGAAGTTTTAATGATGGCCTCCTGGACATTGAAGTGCTGATGCTTGACAATGCCATTGGCCTGAGAGTTGTAGGGGGAGATGTGGATGTGGTGGATATGACACTTCAGGGACAGAATCTTGACTGCCTGGATAAAACCAGGACTGTTATCAGTGACCAACTCAGAAAGAGGACCCCACTGGCAGAGGAGGTCCTCAAAAATGAAGGAAGCCAAAGCAGCAATGGACTCTGAGTAGAGCATCTGCCACTCTGGATAAGCAGTCAAAGCACAGCAGGCCTAGACAATGTATTGGTAGCCCCTAGACCGGGGCATTAACATCATGTCCAGGTGCACCTTATAAAAGAGGCCCCCTATAATGGGGACAGATGGCAGAATATGAAAATGACTCATTTGCTGGACCTGACACTCATGGCAGGTCCAGATAAACCACTTAACATCTTTGACCAACATTAGCCACCAGAAGCAGAGCAGTAACTGGGCATAGATGGAATAGATATCCTTGTGTCTGAGGCTGTCACATGCCTTCTGAACCAATCTGTACTGGCAATGCTCTGGGGGAACCAACTGGTGGTGGCTCCCTACACCACAAGGAACCATTGAGGACAAAAAACCTCAATACAGAGTTAACAAATAACTGGAACACAGAATCTGAAAGATTAGGGGGACAGGTACAAGAACCAAGAAAATCCTGAATAAGGTGGACCCAGGCCTCTCGGGTGATAGCCCTAACAGTCTGAGGAATCACAGGAGTTTCTGGAATGGATATTTCAAAACATGGGGGAAAGACAAGAGGAGGACAGTGTACACAGGGACAGACAGGATAGTGGCAGTGGCAGACAGACAGTCCAGTCAGGCAGGTGGACTGTACCAGACAGGAGAGGTGGTGGCAGGCAACAGGCAGTCATTGAGGATGGCAATACTGAAGAAATAGGAGTTATCTAGCCAGTTCTCAATATCATCTATCTCTGGCAGGTCATTGCCGGAAGGAGGATGATGGGACAAACCATCCAGACTGGTATGACAGTCAGCAGGGACGTGGCAGAGGGTAAAGTGGAACAGCAAGATCTCTGTGATCCAGTGATTTATTGTCGCATTTGGCTGAAGGTTGGGATTGTTGATCATGCTCTTTACATATTTGGAATTCATTTCTACAACAAGGTTAGGGACCCCAAAGATGAAAATGTGCACTGCCCAGAGGGCACAAAAAAGTCCGTAGAGCTCAAGCTTAGCCTGGGAATACCGGCTCTTGATACTCAACAAGCTAATGGAACAGAACTGGTTAGGATACCAGTGCCCATCCTTGCCTTCCTGTGACAGAATAAAACCAACTGCTATAACTGAGGTATTGACAGTGAGAATAACTTCCTGGCTGGACATGTAGTCCAAGCGGCAGAGCACAGGGGACTTCAGAATCTCATTCTTCAGACAAGTCATAGCCTCCCTCTGGACATCACCCCATTTGAAAGGGACACCTTTCCAGGTCAGATTGACCAATGGCTGGGTGATTGTGGCAAAGTTATGAAAAAAAATGTGGACCATGCTGCAGGTCCCAAGGAACCCATGGACATGGGTGACTGTCTGGCACTTAGGCCAGTTGCAAATTTTCTGTATCCTGGCCTTGTGAGGCACCCAGCCTTTGAAAGTGCACTTGCGCCCAACAATTGTAGCATCCAGGGCAGTGAGCACAAACTTCTTGGTGGACACAGTAGCCCCTACATTCTGGAGATGCTGAAGGATTCTGTGAACAACAGTAAGATGGTTCCAAATAAATCTCTGGATATTCAGATTTCCCAGAATGGTCTCATATGAGCCATCCAGACTCTGGTACCAGGTTGCCTCTGATTTAACCAGAAGATCATTGATAAACGGCATAGTGTGATGAGGGATCTCATCCTGTAAAATAAAAGACATGTTGACTTGATAAATCTAGACTGCATTAGTATGGCCCATCAGAATAGTGGTAAGATGGTGAGGTCCCAGCAAACTGCCAAAAGTGGTCATGTCCTGGGAATCCAAGTGTAATGGGTGCTGGTCATATCTGGCAAATAGGTCCATCATGCCATAGACTGCATATCCACCAAAAGACTTAGCAAGGTGTTCAACAAAAGGAGGGACTGAGGAATTGTAACAGCATTTAGGGGTTGGAGGTTGTGGATCAACTGGAGTGTCTTACTGTCCTGCTTGAGGATGCAAAACCAGCGAGACTGGTAAGCTGCAATGGATAGCTTGTATACTCTGGAGGCAATCTGGTCTGTAATAACCTAGATGGTCTGGTCCCAAGCAGACAGAGGGATTGGGATATTGTGGAGGACCCATGGGGTGTGTGGGATGGTAGGAGTCTTGGCTGGAGGAAAGTAATGCTTATCCAAGCAACCACGCTTGGCAAGCAAAAGCCATCTCATGGTTGAGCACAACCCACTAGACCAGCTTAACTTCTTCTGGCCACAACCAGTTGGTGGGATTGAGATTAAGCACATCGGCATGCTTCTGTATGAATCGCACCCCCAGAACAAAGGCTGGGGGGTTAGTTGGCAATGGAATAAGTCTGGCAAGGGGGTCATCTGGCAGTCAGCAGAGTACATGGCAACCCTCCTCAAAAGGGGCCATGACTGGCTGGACTTTTTTAGCCATAGGCTTGTAAGCCCAACAACAGACAGTAGGAAGAGAAAAAAGAGAGGAAAAAAACACAGAGATGGTGGACAGCAATAATGTGGTTTGGGTGGAGGAAAAAAAGTTGTATAATGGAGTCTGGTGGTGGGCAGACACTCAGCATGATAACACCAGCTGGACTGGACTAAACGAAATGGATGGTTCAGAGAGAAAAGATGAAACCAGGGACAAAGGTGATGGTGGATGAGCAGATAATAAAGTAACAGACACATATAGAGCATGGGAATCTCCCTAACTGGTCAGTGGATCATAAAAACCTAAAAACCCACTTCTACCATGGTCTTGTGACTGGAACAGAACAGACTGTGCCAACAGCATGGGCAGCCTTCTGTCCAAGGCTGAGTAGGCAGTTTATACTCTTTAATAGTGTTAGGATCACAGAGTGTGATTGTCTGCCCTCCATCTGGGAAATTATCAGTAGAAGTGCTCAAAAGACAATGAAAAGGGTGGCCGAGGAGGAGGTCAAAGTTAGAGTGTGGGACTATCTGTACATGGAGACAGGCCTCTCCAGTACTGAAGTCCAAACATAAGTTCTCAATAACTCCAATGGTTGACTGGAAGGTTGTATTTGCATTGGACATGGTCATCTGGTAGTTGGACCAGACTGGCATCCTGAGCAATTCCCACACCTGTTTTGGCATGACCACAATCTGGGAGCCAGAATCCAGGACTTCAATGATTGACTTGTTGGTGCCAACCACTTTGGCCTCTAAGAACCAAAGAGCAATGCTATAATGGGTGACAATGAAACCGGCATTGTTGTTATGCTTGATCCCAAAGGGTCAAGATGTGAACTCAGCTAAGGAGTGAAGACAAGAAAGGTTGTCAGCTCAACGGCTACAACAGGATGAGGGTGAGGGACGTAGCCTGCAAACAGCAGGGTCAAGGGGGTCGTCCAGCAACTAGCTGATGATAGTTCAAAGTCGAGGATCTTGCCTAGCGACTGCTAGCAAGGAGATGATAGTAAGAGCAAAGTGCTCAGTCAAGTGTGGAGCGAAGACACGCAGAGGGATGCAAGTATATTGCCAAGTAGGTCTAAGTTAGGGAACAGGTAGACCTATGAGCAGGTTTATATAGTACACTGAAGGGAAACAAGATGGGACGAAGACAACAAAGAGTAAACACAGATTGCTAAACATATGAGTCAATGGGCGAATGGCATAAAAGACGGGGTGACTAAGTGTGGAGCTATGAGCCCAGTACGAGAGAATCAGACAAGGAGACTAATGTTCAATGACAAACAGGGGAGATAAAGTGAAAACAAGAGAAAATTGTAACAATTGTTACATTTGATGCAGCCTCTGAAGTGGCATTTAATGGCTCCAGGATCTTTTTCAAAAAGCTTGTAGCCAGAGAATTCATTAACATGGACTGCATTAGTGGAGACTGGAACCCTTTTTGTAGCAGAAAGGTCCCAAATCTGTCTATGGACATTTGGGGCAACAAATATAGGCTCCTTCACAGGGATTGGCACTGTGGTGGAGAGCACCTGGTCAAGGATTCTCTTTGGTGCATTCTCATCTTCAGGTGGGAATGAATACCTAAACTGCCCTGAGAGGGCAGCGGGGAAATGGTAGGCAGTAGTAGACAGGATGGAGCAATGGTTGGTGCAGTGGAAGGCAGAGTTGGTGGACATGGAATAGAGGGAGTGATAGTCAAAGTGGATGGACAGGGTACAGTGGGTGTAACAGTCGGAGAAGCAGCAGACCATGATTGCAACAGAGTAGTGGACTGGTCTGCCTGAATGGCTAGAGACATGATCTCATCTGCAACTAAGGCAGACCGAGAAGAGGGGTGAGCCACTTTATGAGCAGGAATCTGTTATGCTTGATCCTGAAGGGTCAAAGTGCGGACTCGGCTAAGGATCGAGGATAAGGAATGTTGTTAGCTAGTAGCTGCAACGGGACGAGGAAGAACATAGCCTGCAAATGGCAGGGTCAAGGATTTGTTCGACAACTAGTTGACAATGGTTTAAGGTCAAGGATCCTGTCTAGCAACTAGCTAGTGAGGAGACAAAGGCAAGAGCAGAGTGCTCAGTCAAGTGCAGAGCAAGGGCACACAGAGAAAGCAAGTAAATTGCCGAGTAGGTCTAAGTTAGGAAAACAAGTAGACCTATGAGCAGGCCTTTTATAGTACATTGGAAAATGACAAGGTAAAACAAGAATCAATGAGAGAAAAACAGAGATCGGTAAGCGCATGTGTAAGACAACGAATAGCAGAAAGAATTTGGTGACTAAGTATGGAGCTATGAGCCCAATATGAGAGAATTGGACAAGGAGAGTAAAGTTTGATGACAAACAATGGAAACAAGTCAGGATAAGAGTAAAACATAACATTACCCCCCATTTAAGGCAAGGAGACACTGTCGACTTTCAAAATTCTCAGTAGCTATAGCCGGGGGAGCTGGTCATGTTGCTGTAAGCTTTAGTGGAGAAGGGGTCATTGTTGGGAGAGTCTGCATGAGGGGGAGGGACAGGGACAGGACTCCCAGAATGCCTATAAGGGCATGCATGAAAGGGTTGCTGATGGCAGAGTCAGCAAGAAGGGGGTGACGGTGATGGTGGAGAAGGGGAAAGCATGGGGTGGTGAGATCACCTGGACAAGGATGACGAAGAGGACATTTCACTTGGAGGGTGGCAGGGAGAGCGAATGGTGGAAAGGTCAACATGTAGTGGAGTTCATTGGGGAACTCCAGCATGACGATGCACTATGGTGCATTGGTATTGCACATGGCCAGGAGCCCACATATGGCAGGTGGGACATTTGTAAAGCTTGCAGTTGACTCGCTGATGTCCAAGCTGGTGGCATTGGAAGCATGCCTGCCTATAGAGTGGGTGAGACAAGGGAAGGGGCCACAGATGCCATCCCCAGTAAGAGAGTTCCTCCCTCTCTAGGGTGGCTATCTCTTTGGGGTCAAGGGGGGAGGATGAGGTGAAGGGGTTGTTGTCATGTCCGAGATCGTCAAAGTGGGTGGTAACGGAGTGGCGGTAATGGGGACAGTTGAGTTCGGCCTTCTCGGCGAGGTAGCGGTCAAGGTCGACCAGGTACTCTCCCAGCCTCATCTGATATCCAATGGATCCTAGGTGCCCATGGAGGACGGCACGAATAGAATAAAGGCGATGTTTGGCCATGATCAGATCTGAATGGGAGTTGAGAGAGTCAATGAGCAGGTTGAGATGGCAGACTTCTAGGAAGGTGTCAATTAACAACGCTAGGGGAGAGCCGGGAGTAAGGTCGTCATCTATTGGGAGTGCGAGATGGGGGTTGGTGACATGTGTCATGAGGAGGCTATGGTAGTGTTCATCAGGGAGGTCATTATGCAAGCATTGAGCGTAGGTGGGGACGTCTGGGGGACAGATTCCATCGTTGTGGCTATGGTGAAGGATTTGCCACTCACTGATGGTAGGGTGAGGGGTATCGGGATGGGCGGGGGAGTCAACTAGGGAAGACAACATTACGGAGGAGGGGGAGGTTGGTCCAGTTGTTGGAGAATCCAATTGAATAAGATAAAGAGAAGCTTGAATGCTCTCTGTTGGTCCCTGAATGGGCGGAATGTCCTCACTAGGAGTTGTTCTAGCTCTAGGAGAACTCGGAGCATTCTGGGGGTTAGGGGAGGATACACGGTGAGAGGAGCGAGAGGAGGCATCAGCGGTAAACATGTAGTTGATTGAATGGGAGATGGGATGGGGGAAGAACTTGGGGTGGAGGTGTTTATATGCTTTCAAGACGAACAGGGCATTATTCATTTCTGACTCTGAAACCCATGAGTCTTCTTCCACTGAGTAACCTTTCCATCAGACGAGGTATTGCCGACGGGATGGAGCTCCATGGTGATGTACAATCTTTTCAACTTTGTATTCTTCTTCTCCTTCTATTAAGTCCAGTGGTGGAGCTGGGAAGTTCTGTCCATGTACATTGTTTTCGCGATAGGATGATAAGAGGGAGGTGTGGAATACAGGGTGAATTTTCCATGTGGGAGGGAGTCAGAGTTCATAGGAAATTGGCGATAAGACCTTTGTGATAACAAAGGGTCCTTCTTGTTTCAGAGTGAATTTAGAGCTGGTGAGGAAACATTTTAAGTTCTGGGCTTCTAGCCATACCTTATCTCCTCGTTTCCATGGATTGAAGCATCGTGTGTTCCTGGATTTCATCACTTGGCAGGCTAGTTCATGTGCTGCCAGGGCTTCATTTCTTAGGTGAGATAAGAGCTTGAGCTGTGATTCGACAGCAGGAAGGTTTGTTTCCGCAATGATCATGGGGAGAGATTTCGGTTCATATCCCATCATGAGATAGAACAGAGATTGGCCAGTGACAGAGTGGGGGCAGTGATTGTGAGCGAATTCTGCCATTGGGATATGTTCTGCCCAACTAGTCGGATTATTGTGGCAGAAGATTCGCAGGTATGTTTCAACTTCTTGATTAACCCGCTTGGTTTCTCCATTGGTTTGAGGGTGGTAGGCGGTGGAAAGGGCGAGGAAGTATCCAAGGAGAGATGCCAAGGATTTGGCAAATTCTGAGGTGAATTGAGGGCCTCGGTTGGATATGATTTTGTCATAGAGTCCGAACCTGGTGTATACTTTGTGGAAAAAGAGGTGGGTGATTCCTTCAGTGGTGACAGATTTCTTAGTTGGGCACAAAATTACCCCCTTAATAAGCCCATGGTCGACCATGACCAATAGACTATCAAAGCCATCAGAGAGAGGGAGGTCCATGATCAGATCACAGGACAACTGTTGGAAGGGGCGAGTACAGGAGGATGAGATAGGGGTAAGGGGGAGCAACCATGGGGTGTGTATTGACCTTGCTTTGTTGGCAGAGGGCGCAACCCAGGAGTAGTTCCGGACAAAGGAGGCCAGGCCAGGCCACCAGAAGTCGTGAGAGATGAGTTAATGGGTTTTAAGGAAGCCAGGGTGACCGGCAGAGGGGTGGTCATGGCATGTGGATACAGCAGCATGTTGGTGGGAGTCAGGTAAGTAGACACGGCCTTGATAGGTGAGGAGGCCGGCATTGAATTTCCAGTCTGAAAGGTGAGAGTGGAATTGTGAGGGGACATGCCCTCAAGAGCATGGAGGGCATTAAGAACGAGGGGGTCAGTGGTGGAAGAGGCAGCCACCTTTGTGGAGAGGTCCATGTCAATGAGGTTTATGAAGAGGTTGGCTGGGAGGAGGGTGACGTCTATGTTGTCATCATCGTCACTGTTGGTGTGGTTGGGTTGACGAGAGAGAGCATTGGGGGCAGCAAGGGAGGAGCCCAGGATATGGGTGAACTTGAGATCGAAGTCTGCCAGGTCAAGGAGCCAGCGAGCTTGCCAGCAGTTGAGCTTGTGTGGTTCCCGAAAATAGGTGAGATTCTTGTGATCGGTTAGAACATCAACTGTGAATGTGGAGCCATGAAGGTGGTGACACCAAACCTTGAGGGCTTGGATGACAGTGAGTGTCACGACACTGGTTTTCGGCTTATACCCCTATCTATTCTTTCCCTTATCTCATCTTATCTATACCTCATTCCATTCCTGGTCTAGGTCATCCCCTGTGATATCATGCTTTGGTCAGCATTGCGTCATCACTACGTCACACTACGTCATTCCATTCTAGGGCGTAGGGCTTATCTGGGCTTAGGGTTGGTTCAGGGTCATTATGCTTCTCTTCCATTCCTTCGCTTCTATTTAATCTCCGTTCTGCTTCTTTATTCA
>JBBPMH010000777.1:0-16417 GCA_038090235.1 Pulveroboletus ravenelii
AGTAGATTGCCACCAATATGGTATGAATAAGTAGGTAGAATAAGTATGACACCACAACATGCCAGCTGCCATATGGTAAGTAAACAAAAAGCCCACAAAGCAGTAGGGCAAAAAGAGTCCGATCTGAACGAGGGGTGAATGAAGTGGCATCGGGGGGGAAGAGGTAAACGGCCAGAATGGGTATAAGACTGAACAGGTTGGATAGGAAATGGCTGGGGATGCTGAAGACGACACAGATTTGAGATGGCGAAAAAGAGGACAGGCAGAGGTGGGTGAGCACAAAGACAGGAGGGCAGAGAATCCTAAAACCGACAGTTAGAAACTTCATATACAAGTTGATAGACTTACAAATTTGGCTGTATGGATCGTTCTCGGTGGTTGCAGTAGATGCAACAGCCAAGACCACCTTGTGCTTTGGTAACAGGTTCAATGTAGCCTGCCGTGCCTTTTCAACGATGGCCATAATCTGACTGGGTGAGCACTTCTTCACCCTTTCGGTCAGCTTCCTTGTCGCACTACCCCAGTTCTGATCTGAAAATGCCAATGCAAAGTGGCTCTCCTTGCCAGAATGCTCATTCACCTTCACGGGCGTCTTTGGGACACCATGCTTGCCCCCCATGGCTTGGATCATCTTATGGGTAATGTATTCTTGAGAAACCAAACGAAGTGTGTGCTCGAGCTTGAGTACAAGTGTGGTGAGCTCATGAGGATGGGGGACGAATAGAACGTAATGCAGCTCCACACAAACCAATGGCGCCACAATAGTTGAGCAATGGCAGGGTAATCACAGTGATGTTATGCATCACCCCATCCATGTACTGTAGATGTGCACTCTGGAGGAGTTGAAGAATAAATGTCGAGCAAAAAGCCTTTGCTGGGGAGCTGGCATCAAGGTCTTCATAGAGGAAGCTATAGCTCTCAAGGAGCATCTCTGCCATGTCCTTGACCTCTCACTCACTATAGGCACACTACAAAAAACTCATGATAATCATGAGAGCGGTGGAACCGATATTATGTCGCCAGTCGCATAGTCGTTGATAACCCTGTTTACACCCATTAGTGTCGATCCATGTACATGCTGATTGATTTAATGCTGCACCACAGACATGACAGGCCCATGCCAGGACTTGTCCATTTTGGATGATTCCAGATCTTCATTATAGTTGATTATCAAGGGAAGTGCATATGCAACAGTGCCTCGCATGACAGACCAAGGATCGTCCATTCCACCAGCCCATAAAAGCAATGTCGGCATCAGTACCCTCTGCCACCTACCGCCAGCCAGCAACTCAGGGGGAAGGTTCCCTTTGGAATGACGCACTTGTCCTGTGCTGGATGTCACTGAAGCCTGTGCCTCAGAAGACGTTGCAGAGAGTTTCACTGTTTGACAGGACATTTCGGACACAACAGACCTGGAAGGGTTGGATGAAATGGAGGTACTATCACCAGGGACATTCGTGGGGGCGCTTTTGACCTTTTTGGCTGGCTGTGCAAGCACATCAATACATGCCTACAAAAAAGGGTAAGATTCTGATTGATAATCGGTTGTGTTGTCAGACACATTGCCATACCTGATTGGTCAAACGAGAGGCGGCAGTGAGGCGGCACCCAACTAGCCTTGTGGTATTAACGTGGCCTAGAGACATTTGGGTTTCTCCATCCCCCTCCATTGCCATGTCTGGCTCTGTGCTCTCAGGCTCCTTGCATTTCAGAGTTGACTGATGCTCTTCAAGACTGTGTGGCACTTCAGTCACTTCAGTCATACACTGCACAAGAATAAACCAATGTGAGCATATAATTGTCGGCATACTAGGTAATGATGCACGCTACTCACTTGTTTCTCTTTCATAGCACTCAGGGCCTCTTTCCGTTCCAGGGTATTGTTACCGTCTTCACCAAATGTGCCATGGTAAGTATCCTTTTCATCAATGACCATATCATAGGACTCATCATCAATGCTGGTTATCCCGGTGCTTTGGGTGGCGTTAGATGCGATGGTAGATGGTGGGATAGATGTTCCCGAGCTGATGGAAGGCATGCGTAAGGGGGTGAAGACAGATTGCTGTTCTTGCTGTATGCATGAAGTCCATCATTTGACATTGGTGAGTACCTGAGCTTTGGGGTTTTGACTGTCAGTTGATTGCATTAAGTTGAGAAAAAAAAGAGTCGACTCGGTGAGTAACAACATGGGAGTACGGTTGAGTGCCACTAACCTGGAGTCATCCCAAATGTGTTCTAAGTCACACCCGTCAACTTGTGGCTGTGGTAAGCTGTGGATCTTTGTGGCCACTGAGGCTAGTTGCTGTGCTCTCAAATACCGGACCTGTGCAGCTGTGATGAGCTCACGCAGTCCATTCTCTATGGCAGGCTTCTTCATTTGCTTGGCATTGGCTCCGGCATTGGCTCTAGGCACACCCATACCATCATCCACAGGTTCATTGAGGTGACTTTCAAAGCCTGTCAGAGACAGTGATATTACTAACGATTTTGAGTCAGTCAGAAATTATTCTTACCTTTTGGGACAGCGGCAGCTGTGACCCCTTCCTTGACCATCTTGGCCTTACTACTTGGATGTGCTCCTCTTTTGGTCACTGCATGCTTTGCCTGTTGTGATGTTTTCATTGCTCCCTCAAAGGAAGTGATATCATCCAAGGTATCCAGTACCTTTGCTTCCTGTAAGGCTTGAAGTTCTGACTGCTGCACATCGTCAGCTACCTTCTCAGCATGCGAGCGCCACCTGGCAGGTGCATCTGGCAGGCCAGGATGCTTTGTAGCATTTGCCTTGTGAGTTCGGTGAGACACAGTGAGATTGGTGGGTTGATTCATAACGAGCAACTAAGATGAGTGACAGTGGGACTTAATGAAGAATGAATGACAAGGAAGAGAAAAGGGCGATGGAATGTTGGCCCCCTCCATATCCATCTTTTGTATACTGCATTTTTCAATTTGCCCTGCATCCGTTCTAACCCCATTTTTTTTTTTTAAGGTGCCAGTTTCTTTTTGCTTTCAAATGACCCTGTTTTGTTACCCAGCCTGTTGGATCCGAGTCGGTGTTCTGGTTCCTTTGTTTACCCAGTATGTTCATCTTTCCTGATTCTAGGCTTGCACCAGTCCATTCACCAACCATCCTCTCTGTGCAGCAAATTCCATGGCTATGCCCCTCGCACACTCTAGCCGCCGTTCTAACATACCCCTCCATATACCATGCAAATATCCTGACTGCAAGCATTGGTTTGGCAATAAATCAGGGCTTACACAGCATCTCAATCAGTTCCACCCAGACTTCGTGGCCTTTGCCCCAACATTGAACCTTGGTACCAGTGGTCCCATCCCCATCGAGGGGGATGATGATTTTAGTGAACCCTCGCAGGGTGATTTCCCCTTTCCTCATACCAGCATAGGGCTTGATGAGGATGTAAACACCTGCTGGCGTGGAAGTGGAGTGAAGCTCTACTGTAACTATCATATGAAATTGAATGGTAGGTTTTTGAACCTTAAAGATCAACCAAGCCATCGTCACCTCACAATTTTTGCTGGACAGGACGCCGTTGTGACACAAATGGTGAATTCCTCCCCCATGGCTCCCCACCCCTTCCCTACTCTGTCAAAATGCCAGACGACTGGACCCCTTTCAACGACTGTGCAGAATTTGAACTTGCCAATCTACTCTACACTCAGATCCAGATGTCAGGGGGGAATGTCAACAAGCTCCTTGACATATTCTCTGCATATCTCCACAAGTATGGCAGCCAGCCACCATTCAGCAGCTGTGCCGAGTTGTATGGCATAATTGACAGCTTACAAGTTGGTGAAACTCACTGGGAATCCTTTGGTATCAAGTATAGAGGAGACCAGTCGGCCCACCCTGCCCTGTGGATGGGTGATGTTTATGATGTCTGGATGCGTGATCCCGAGACTGCAATCACACACATACTCGGTAGTGCTGATTTTCGAGATCTTTTGGATCTCGTCCCTTATCATGAATATGACTCTGCCACAAATACCTGTCATTGGCAAAACTTCATGTCAGGCGATTGGGCATGGGAGGAGGCTGTATGATCTCATATTCAGTCTTTTTATGTGTAGCTGACTATTGTATAGGACAACATTTCTTGTGACCCTGCAACACATGGGGCACTTATGGTACCCATCATTCTCAGATCCGACAAGATGACTGTGTCAGTAGCAACTGGCCAGCACAACTATTACCCACTATACCTCTCCATAGGTAACCTGCACAACATGGCACGTCAGGCACATAAGAACAGTGTCAAACTCATTGCCTTTTTGGCGATGCCCAAAAGTGAGTCGCAATATATTATGTGTTGCATGCTTGATCTCAGTACATATTACCAGCTACAAAGGAACATGCCACCACACCAGCCTTCTGCAAGTTTCATCACCAGCTCTTTCATCAGTCCCTGTCCAAGATCCTTGAGCAGTTGAAACCCTATATGCACAAGTGGAAACTCAAGTGTTTTGCAGATGGCTACTTTCAATGGGTAATTTTCACCCTTGGACCCTACATTGTGGACTATGAGGAGCAAGTCCTATTGTCGTGCATCATGTGCAATTGGTGCCCAAAGTAGGTGCTCACCCGTATTTTATATTCTCATTTACATGACTGCGGTCTAGGTGTATGGCAAGGAACAAAGACCTTGATGCAGATGCACTCTACCATTCGCAAGAACATACAAACCTACTTGTTGAGGACATTGACCTTGGTGTATTATGGGACGAATATGGCGTAGTTGGTGATCTCATTGTAAGTATTTATTCCTTCTATAACATAATACTGCATCAACTGTGAACTTCTAGCCCTTCACAAATGATTTTCCATGTGCCAACATCTACATATTACTGTCCCCTGACATCTTACACCAACTTATCAAGGGCACGTTTAAGGACCACCTCGTCAACTGGATTGAGAGATATATCAAAGAGCGATACAAAAATGGATTGGCTCAAGTTGTCCTCAATGACATCAATCGGAGGTAGGTTTAGAATACCATACTACTACAAAAATTGACATTGGTGATGTAGGATCGCTATCATTGCATTATTTGCAGGTCTTTGGACTTCATTAGTGCTCTCCGGCGCAGGAGGGAAATGTGGTATATAGAAGCGACGTGCTATGCACATGAGCGAGAGATACTGTACAACAAGGTGACTAGGGAGAGAGGGAATGGGCGAAAGTGCGAAGCACGATCCGACCCCACATGATGGGCTGACCTATCGGGTGGATAGTGAGCTGCTACCCCAAGTGCTAGGAGTGGATTGACGACACGAGGAGCGAACGCGCAAACCCCCAAAGGATAGAAGTCAGACCCACTCACAAAAACTATCGGCGAATGGATGGGATGGTATATTGAAGGAATGCTTCGTGGACGGCCGGTTTGGCCTGGATGTATGGTGCGAGGATCTGGGCGTGCCTTCATAGGTACACGAGGAAGGCGTCACTGGCCCAGCAGCCTTTAACCTTGACAACCTCAAATGGCACGTTGCGGAGCAGGTATTTGAGGGTCGATCCAATTCGAATGCCATGGCCTTTCAAGGGCTTGATGCCCGCTCTCTTGGAGGCCTCTTCAATGGACTTCAGGAACCTTGACTTAGTGAGAGGCCGGTGGCCATTTCTGAAGCAGTATGAGAAGAGGTGGGTGTCGGATGCGGGGTTGTTCACACGGAAATGGTTGTCAAGTGCCACAAGGGGGTCTGTGGGGCCATCCTGTCTAGCCCATGCAACATCCTCACCGAGCAGGTTAGCTTTGGTCCAGGGCAGATGGAAATTGGTGACTTCCAGGCCTTGCCGATCCCTTTGGACACTGACATGTGCACGGGTGACGTGGAGCTCTGGTTTGAAAGCGGAAAGGGTGGGGACGGTAAACTCGCCCGTGTGCGCTGTGGCAAAAAAGGTGGTGGTGAGGCAGGCGAAAACTGCGGCATGGAGGGGGGTGTCCAGGGATAGCTGACCCCGAATGGCTGTGATCGTGCCTATGGTGTAAGGCTCACGGGGCTCATGCTTAGAGGACAGGGGGGCGAGCAGTTTTGCGGCTTTCAGGAGGGCTTCAGTTTCATCCGAGTTGAGAGCCCATGGGATGCCATGGATGGTGTGCCAGGTGTGGATTGCATGTAAGTAATTAATGATGGTGCTCCCTGCGTACAATCCAGCTAACTCCGCTAGATAAGCAGAGATGAGCGACGAGCTTACCGGCGCTCGCGACTCCTCTGGAATCTCCCTGGCGTCGCAGTACTTGTGGAAGACCAGGAGGCCTAAGCCGTAAGTTTCCCTTGTGCTGTTGGCCCAGGCATGCATAATGACGCTATATATGCACTGTGCGTCGACTTCTGAGAGTGGGTGTGGGTATGACCTGGGGTTAACCGGCTTCCAGCACAGTAGGCGGTCCTTGGCTGGGCACATGGGGCAGAGAGTGGTTGTCAGAGACATGGGAGGACTGTGTGTGGGGGGGATGTGGGGATGTAAGTTGGGAAACCGGGTGCGCCTGGGAGCTATGTGCGCTCCAGGTTGGCTGCTGGGTGCAGGGGGCACATGATCAGATTGTGTCGATGAGGAATTGCCGAGTTTCGAAGGGAATGTGGAACATTGGGAGGAGTGTAGATAGTGCAGGAAAAATTCTGCACAAAATAGGGTCGGCTGGGTTATCCCCACTTGCAATGTATTGGGCATGGACTGTGCATCAGGTTTTGATGAGAATCGAGTGAATTCGTTTGAAAACTTCGTTGGTTTGGAGGTTTCTGCTTTGACCCTTGTTCCATCCCTCAACCATGCCGGTGTTGTCTCCAAAAACCTGGAAATGAATGTTGGAGGCTCTGGAATGCAGGACAGCGCAAATGAGGAGCTCGAAACCGATTGCTTCGGCCCAGCCGATGTCACGGCCATCGCATTGCCAGTCGCGTTGGAGGAACCATGCTCTCCACGATCCATTGAGAATAATTCCCACCCCAGTGGATGAGTTGGTGTCTGAGAACACTTGGACCCTGAGGAGCGGTTTGGGAGATGGAATGGGAATGGGGGAAAGGGGTTTTTGTAAAACTTGTTTCCACCATGCAACGTCCAGGTGGGTGTTGTGAGGCGGGGTTCTCGGCATGAAAGGCTTGTCGCCGAAGACTGCCAGCATTGCCTCAATGTTGATTAGGTGAGGACACCCCTCTGGCACAATTAGGGTTATGTGTATAAGTTTACCATGCAGCTTTTGAACCTCCTCCAGGGTGTGTGTGCGCTTTGATTGCCAGTCTGAGATAGCGCCAAGGTATTTGAGACGTTTGGGCTCAGTAAGGCAGACAGTTCTATTCTCCAAGTCCCATGTGAAACCAATGAAGGTGGGAGCTGTCGAGAAGGGGATGTCTTTTGACGCTTCCCATGGGATGCCTAGTTCTGTCGAGATCTGGTCTATGTCCCTGAAATTGTATGTGAAATTTTGATCAGCTTCAGGGCGGGGAGATTGATTTGCTAGATCTCGGAGAGGGAAGGTGTGATCTTCATCATGTTCTTTGACTGAAGAATTGGTGGTGGTTGCACTATTGAACCAAACCCTCCTACCTTTGGTTGCACAACCCCCTGCGCATTGGATCTGTTGGGCAATCTCTGAACGTAATTCATTGTAGCTATCTAGGTGTGCGTGCGGTATATGAATGAAAAGGTGATCGTCTACCCATCAGAGGATGGGGCCGATACCTTTTGAGTGCATGATGTTGACACCTGCACCACCTACACTACCATAGATACCTCCAGAAGCTGAGAAGCTGAAACACAGAGATGTGTCAATGGCAAATTCAGAGTCACTGGTACAAATGATGAAGGCATGCCATTGTGAGGGGTGTAGTGGGACAGTTCAATATGCTTCAGCAACATCCCAAATGGCGCCCTGGGAGCCATCTGGGAGGCACGATAGAAGGAGGGACACAATGTAGAAGGTACTAAATGATGATGGAAAGAGGTCTGAATCTGCAAAAGAGTTTATGGAGGTGACAGGATTAAGTGTGGAGTGTGGGTAAGATAGGTTCTGCACGAGGCAGTAGCGGCCTGGTTTGCCCGGCTTAGGAACAAGAGAAAGAGGTGAGGATTGGAAGTGTCCGATTAATCCTTCAACAGCGCTCGCTGAGAAGGGGCCGATATAGCGGCCTTTCTGGAATTCTTTGTTTAGGATCTCACTGAATATCTCAGGGAGCTCTGTAATAGTGGGGCTATTAGGAGGTGTGTAGATAGAAAGGAGAGGCAGGATGTTCGCAACAAAACCATGTCTGAGGCCATCATGTATGTACAGGTATTGCTGAATAATACGGGCCTCCGACATGAGGCAAAACCATGCATCAGGTTTATAGGGGGTGAGCGCCCTAGTACGCCTGGCTTCGAGGACACTGCTGAGCACCATGGTCCGGCTTGCCACATCCTGAACATTCATGTCAAGCATTTTTGTGGGTAAGCTCGCAGCCATGAGGTTTCTGCCAATCATTGCACAGAACATTTCCGTCTCCGTCAATGAGACACCTGCCAGTTGTCCTGCAGGCATAGGCCGGCTTTCCATCCCAGGTCTTGGGGTTGTTGCACTCGTTGACATGGTGAGGTTCCCAGCTAAGGCAGGTGGGGCATTTCGACTTGCGCTTGGTGTTGGAAGATCCAGATTTGTTCTGCTCCCTCCTCGGCGATGCAGGCTGTCAGGACAAGAACAAAGAGGACCGTGGTGGTGAGTTGCGAAATCGGCCCCTTGGGGGGGAACAGGAGTGTGAGTCTCGTCTCCTGCCTGTGTTGGATGGTCGGTAGGAGTTGTGCTGTGGGGATCTCGACCGTGACTCCCGTCGCCGATACTAGTTTGAGTTATAACCTTGGAAAATGGAGCGGCATGCTCTGTGGGGCTGTGCAGAGGATGATGGGTCGTTCTCGCACGAGCTTTCAAGCCTGATCAGGAGTAGCATCAGGCAAGCACACAAGGTGGTAGTGCACCACGACAGTGGGGGTGAGACTGCGACACCGGGGTTGGGAAACGACAGTGGGGACATAGCCGCGACACCAGGATAAAAGGGACGATGGTGGGGAAAGAACCACGTCACTGGAACAGGAGGAGAGAGGCGACAGTGGGGATAAAACCACGACACCGGGAAGGGAGGGTAGATGGGCAGGAGGCCAGCATTCAACATGGAAGACTGTCAGTGGGGAATAGACCACGTCACCGGGTGTTGCGAGGCCATGGACATACAAAAATAAAAGGAAGGGCACAGTGTGAAAATGTGCGGCAATAAGCGTGTGCTAGGCTGTCAAAATAGGTGAGGGACTGACCTTCAAGCTGCACGGACAATGAGATCATTATTTATCCTCGCTGTGACATTAGATAGCAATTGATCGTTGATGATGGAGATGTTGAAAGCCGATCCCTTGAGCTTGAGGTCGTCGTGCCACTGGCGGCGGACAGCCCATGCATAGTGGAGGAGGGCGCGCTCACCGTTCAGGAGAGATCTGTTCGGGTGGTTCTCAAGGTTCCAGAAAAATTCTGCCAGCGCGTCGACATTCTTTGCTGGCCAGCTCGCCCTCTTGATGTGGTGGAGGAAACTGTTCTTTGCCTGCAGGAACTCTGAGAAAGACAGCTCGTGGTCGAGGTGGATGTTTCAGGAAGCCTTGACTGAGGCCATGGGGCGCAGTGTCAGGACGTCGTCAGTTGCCATGATGCCAAGGGCATCGTTGGCCTGAGACCTGAGGCTCTTGGCAGCATCCTCACAACCTTCCGTCGAGAAGTACCATAGGTCGACGTATTCGAAAATGGTGATCTTCTGTATGGCGAACTGAGAAGGTCGGGGGATTATTGTGTTGGGTGGAGCTTGCGTTTCATCGAGGACGCTTATTTTGGGTTTCTTCTTCTCGGCTTCTCTCTTGTCGCGCTCTGCTTCCTCCTCTGCCAGTCTCTGAGCCTCCTCCTCTAGTCGCCTGCACTCGTGGGCAGCGTTATTTTCCTCAAGGACTTTGGCCTCCCTCTGGGCATTCCACGCTTCGACCCGGACATCATGCTCTTCATCCCAGGCAGCAATAAGGCGTGCTATGGCTTGCTCTGCACTCTCCTCGTAGCTGGCCATAACTGCATCGCGGATTGTATGGAAGGCTGGTGCTGCAAAGTCAGGCCTCTGTTCGGCTGTGGGGTCAGCGGCCATGGTCTGCAGTGGAGCAAAAGGGAAAAGACGGTCGTGAGATGGGTTTGTGGGGGCGAGTCTTTGTGATGCGGCTAAGATATGGTAAATCAACAACTATCGAACTATCAAAGACCGTGGATATAGAAACGAAGGACAAGGACGAGCAAGGGGGCTCGGACGAGTGCGGCGGGATGCAGCGGCACAAAAAGAAAGAGTGCTGCGTCACTTATGCCACTCGTCCAAAGACATGACTCTATGGCTGTGCTCGTACCTCGCGGCACCTTAGAGTATCACTCTACACCAATTTCTGCAAGGTCGCAACTTCAAACAATGGACAGGTAGTGATTCCAAGGCCCTCATGAAGGTATTGTTGTTGTTTCTTGGTCTACTAGCCCTGATAGCAACACGTCCCACAGGTCTATTTGCCTGCCATCAATGGATATATCCCTTGTGAAATGGTCCGCACAGTTCATGCATTCCTGGAATTTTGTTATCTGGTCCGGCGGAATATTATTGATGAGCAAGCACTTGATCAGATTCAAGAGGCACTCGAACGTTTCCACCAGTACCACAAAGTTTTCAAGGACGAAAATGTTGTTAGTTCATTTTTCCTTCCACGGCAACACTCTATGAAGCACAACGTTGATATGATACATCTGTTTGGTGCACCCAATGGCCTTTGTTCCTCAATCACAGAATCCAAACATATCAAAGCAATCAAAGAGCCATATCAGTGGTCCAACCGAAACGAGCCTCTTGGGCAAATGCTACTCACCAACCAGTGCGTCAACAAACTAGCTGCTGCTCACAGTGACTTTGCTGCACATGGAATGCTTGATTTGCATATCTTGGTTGATTCGATCACCAACACTAAAACCGATTCCTTTGAAGAAGGTACATAGTTTCCCAGCTGAGCTTAGACACAATTAACACGCGGATTCACAAAGGTGATGATCATGCCCCACAATCCTCTGCGACTGGAGGTCATCTGGAGGAATCTTACAATGACGATGAAGGGGCCCCAGTGCCTGACGATATAGATCCCACTGTTGTAGAGGCCCATGCTCGTCTCACATGGACAATTTGTAAGTTTCCTACACTTGTGGATCTCATGGCTTATTGTTCATCATACGAAGAGTACAAGCGGGCATGTACTGTGCTTCAGCTTGGTGATGAGCTGCATATCCTAAACATTACAACCTTACTGGCAAGATTTCTATTAGAACAACGACATCGGAATGATAATGTAGGCGATTGGTATTGTTGCATATGCCTTTCCAGGCTTGTTTTAGGCAACAGTGCCACCTTACATAATCACGGACAGTGTCTTAGTGTATCGCTTGGAGTTGGTCGCACCTCAGTCTTCTACCAATAGAAGCCTGAGGTGAGACACTTAGGTTTACCATCATTGACATTATACTAATGCTACTTAGTCTCTCCTTTTAGTCTTGGTCGAGGTAACTCTGCAACGAAAGGTTATGAGCCCCGCTTTGCTCTAACCACCCGATGATGTACGAGACAAGCATAACCACTTGTAGCCCAGAACCTGGTACCAACATGTCAAACAACCCTCCTTCCGCCTCCTCTGCACCACATGTCATTACTTCAACTGCCACAACCACCTCTGCATTTTCAAGCAGAGTTGTCGCTGCCTCAAGCCGACTCTATGATATCCCATCTCTAACAGACGATGGGTCGAATTACCAGATGTGGAAGTTCCGTGTCCAACAGGTTTTCCAAATCCGAGGCCTATGGGATGTTGTTGGTGGCAGTGACACCACTGTGCCAGATGCAGCCATGCTCCCAGACGAACATGCCGAATGGTCCCTAAAAGACCGTGAGGCCCATGCACAAATCACTCTGACACTTAAGGATGAACTGCTCAGCAGGGTGATGTATGCTTCGTCAGCAGCACAGACCTGGAAGAAGCTCAGCAAGCGATATGAAGGAAAGGGGAAGCAGACAATTGCCTACCTGATTGGGGAACTTTTTTGCAGAACCTTAGTAGAGGACAGTCTGATGGAAACCCAATTGAATGCAATGCGACAGAAAGCGCTCATTCTGAGCATGCTGGGACAACCACTGGACGATTCGCTAGTTGCCATAGTGATGGTAATCTCACTTCCTCAGTCCTATTCCACCCTTCGCACTATCCTCATGTCAACGAATGACAAGTTAACTGTCGATGCCGTGATATATCAGGTCCTCATTGAGGAGAGGACATGGCAGGGTTCAAGCTCACACTCTGCACTAGCAGCGAAGGCCGGCAACCGAAAGTCAAAGGGAAAAGGGAAAGGCAAGGGCCGCGACATGTCAAAAGTCCACTGCTACAAGTGCAAGGAGCTAGGTCACACGAAGGACAAGTGTACCCAAAATGGAAAGGATGAGTCGAAACCTGCAGGAGGCTCTGAAAAGGACAAGAAGGGCCAGATGTCTGAGAAAACAGACTTAATAGCAAAAGTTGCACATGTGGCTGAGGAGGAACCACTCAGATTGTTCATGGTGCGGACTGGTCCAGCATTGAATCTGACCGAATGGATTGTCGACTCAGGTGCCTCGGCGCACATGTGTTGCCAGCAGAGGTGGTTTGCCTCATACAAGGCCTTGGAACTGTCAGAACCTGTCGTCATCGGGGACGGAAGGTCTATAATGGCTATCGGCAAGGGACAAGTCAAGCTGGATATGCATGGAACCTACGGAAATGGTCAGACCATGCTGCGCGATGTCTATTTTGTGCCCAACTTGGACGCGAACCTTATATCTGTACCTCACCTCACGTCTAAGGGACTGCAAGTCGTTTTCAACTCCAACACTTGCAAGGTCATGGCAGGTGACACTCTCACTGTGATAGCAACCAAGCGTGGATCCCTCTATGTCCTAGATGCGACAGTCATCTCAGGAAGCCATACTGCCTATGTAATTGGGGTGAACAGCGAGGTGGATCCATCTAAACCACTTACAGCACTCGCGTCACGAGTTGCAGTGTCCAAGGCCTCCTTGGCAACATGGCATTGCCGTTTCGGACATGCACACACACGGACAATCCTGAAGTTGTTAAGTCAGGACATGGTGACTGGCATGGAAATCAGTGGGCCAAGGAGTCATGAAACGCACCTGTGCAAAGGCTGCCTAGAGGGAAAGCAGCATTGCGACCTAATTCCGGCCGAGTCAGATGTGCAGAACCCCAAATTACTACACTGCACTTACTCCAACATGTGCAGGCCAATACAAACCCAGACCCGAGCAGGACACAAGTACTTCGTCACCTTCATCAATAGGAAATCACATCATGTCGTAGTAAAGCCCTTGAAGTCGAAGGACGAGGTCCTGAACGCAATGAAAGACTACTTTGCATGGTCAGAGGCAGAGACGGGTGAGCGAGCGAACTATTTACATATGGACGGTGGCGGCAAATATTGCTCAGTGGACTCCAAGACCTATCTAAAGTCGAAGGGAGTACATCATGAAAGGACGAACGCATACACACCTCAGAAAAACGGTATATTGGAACGGATGAACCGAACACTGGTAGAGAGTGCATGCGCAATGCTGAGCGATGCTGGACTGCCCAACACGTATTGGGGCTATGCTGTCCAACATGCCACCTACCTGCTAAATTGTGTACCAACCTGAGCGTTGAAGGAACAGATGACCCCGTTTGAGGCCTACACTGGCAATAAGCCGAGTGTGGCACACCTCCGTGCTTTTGGCTGCACCACACACATCCACATACCTGAAGAAAAGCGTCAGCAGCTCGATAAGAAGTCACTCGAATGCACTTACCTCGGTTTCGCGGAGAACCGCAAGGCCTATGTGTGCCTGGACCGAGCGAGTGGGCCAAATTGTTGAGTCGAGAGACGCGGTCTTTGAGGAAGGCGACAGTGAGGGCTCAGAACACGTCATTTTCGAGGGAAGGGACCCAGTCACTAAAGGAAACATGTCATCAGTACAAAGCAGCGTACTATGAAGCAAAAATGGTCCACTCACCACTGAAGCGCTGACCGTGGCTGGTGACGAGAGAGGTGCAGCTGAGGGTGACAATGGGGACTCGGATGATGAGGCAGGTGTGGCTGAGGAGCCCACGCCTGTTGACCCCACGAATCCGGGAGTGCGAGCTGACCTGAACGAATTGGTAATGGCCAGTGATAGACCTGAGGCAGAGAGGGCCAAGCAGGCTGAAAGATCATCAGCCACTCAGATGGAAGTGCGAAATGCAGGTGGGATGGACTCACCAGCGACTCCAGGAGTGCACAACCTGTCCCACAGATGCACAGTAGTGCCGAGCGGCCCACCAATGCCATATCCCCACCCGATCCCACCTGCGGGCATGAGGAGATTATCTAGGATATGGCGGAAACCAATCAGAGACGATGATGCAAGATACCTGGACAACACTCACCGGAAGCCCTCTCAAGTGTCCGAAACCATCGAAGAGGAGGGAGAGGCGAGTGGTGGGAACGTTGAGGGCGTTGATAATGCGGCTGATGACAGCATAGCCATGGAGACGTCACAGCATGACAGTGACGAACGTGGGCCGCGTGTTGCTTATTGGGCAACCGTAATGTGTGAGGACGAGCTGGAAACATTTGCAGACACAGTAAACCAACCAGACGGCGACTGCTGGTACCAAGCAATGACAGAGGAACTGGCCATGTTCGAGTGACTCGGCCTTTATGAGGAAGTCAAGAGACCGACCAATCGGAAACTCATTGATTCAAAATGGGTATTCAAGATCAAACGTGGGCCCACCGGCGAAATCGAGCACTACAAGGCCTGCCTCGTCACAAGAGGTTTTACCCAGGTTCAAGGTGTTGACTACACGGAAACGTTCGCGCCCATTGCAAAGTTTGCGACGATCCGCCTACTACTCACTCTCGCAGCCCAGTATAACCTCGAGATCCATCAGATGGACGTGAAGTCCGCGTTTCTGAATGGGAAACTCAAGGAGGAAATTTACATGCGGCCCCCTCCTGGTTTTCGTGGCTCAAATCTCGTCTGGCACCTCTACCATGCACTGTACGGCCTGAAACAAGCATCCAAGGCTTGGTATGAGCGCCTGTGTGAGGTTTTTGAGGCACTCGGCTTCACACGCAGTGATGCCGACCACAGCTTATTTTTCAAAGTCGAAGATGGCGTGCTAATCATCGTCGCTGTCTACATTGACGACAAACTCATCCTGTTGAGGGACCATGCCGCAATTGACCGCCTCACGTCACAACTCACAGCTGAGTACAATCTCTCTGATTTAGAAGAGGTGTGCTGGATCCTAGGGATGGAAATCATTCGTGATCGTGACAAGGGCATCATCAAGTTGTCCCAGAAGCACCACATTGAGTCCATTTTACAGTGCGCTGGAATGCAAGATAGCCGTTCTGCCTGCACCCCTATCGAGCCAAATTTGAAGCTCATCAAACTCGAACGACCCGAGTTTGACCTGACAGACTACCAAAGCGCTCTAGGCGCACTTATGTACACCATGTTGGCCACCCGTCCTGACATTGTATTCGCAGTGGGTGTTTTGAGCCATCATGCGGCAACACCAGGCAAACAACACTGGACTGCGCTCAAGAGAGTCTATCGCTACCTCCATGGGACGACAGACTCTTGTCTTCACTATGCAGTGGCACCAGAGGCATGCCCACTCAGCTATGTTGATGCTGATTGGGCAGCCGATGTAAATGACTGCTGCTCCGTCTCTGGCTTTGCCTTCACCCTCTGCGGTGGCGCAGTCAGTTGGTTATCTAAGAAACAGTCCTCTGTTGCTCTCTCAAGCACAGAAGCTGAATACATGGCCATGTCTGCTGCCACTCAAGAGGCTATTTGGATTCACATGCTACTTGGTGAGATAGACTCAGTCATGTGTGTTGACCCAATTCTACTCCATGTCGACAACCAATCGGCAATCTCGCTGGCCAAAAATGCTATGTTCCATGACTGGACAAAGCACATTGCCATCCGACACCATTTTGTTCGTGAGAAAGTTGAATCGGGTGACATCACCTTGACCTACCTATCCACGAACGAGCAAGCGGCGGACATCTTAACAAAGGGACTCACACAAGATAAGCATGTTCGTTTCTGTACATTCTTAGGCATTACTTACAAAGATGGCCACTGTTGAGTGGGTATGTTGTTGCATATGCCTTTCCAGGCTCATTTTAGGCAACAGTGCCACCTTACATAATCACGGACAGTGTCTTAGCGTACTGCTCGGAGTTGGTCGCACCTCAGTCTTCTACCAATAGAAGCCTGAGGTGAGACACTTAGGTTTACCATCATTGAC
>JBBPMH010000778.1:0-16408 GCA_038090235.1 Pulveroboletus ravenelii
GTACATGGACATCTTTAACCCAATTTCTCTAATAGTCTAACTTACTCCTTTGTGTCAAATACAGTAAGCAACAGTGTGCATCCAGATACTTAGATCTCCCCTAATGCCAATTCCTCCACTACCCTAGTCCCCTGCCTTACTATATCTATCTGGATAGGTTTCATACTGATCCCACCTTTGCTGAAGACTGTGTGTCTTTTGCTAGCCTTTCTTGGACTTTGGGTCTGATATTCTTCTTTAGGTTCAACATCATCCTCAGCAAAATCAAGGATCTCACCCTTTCCCAAAGTCTACTATCTACCATCTTTGTAAGTCACTTACCTGTTTCTCGAAACTTCTCACTGATTACACCATCCAGATCTTATCACATATAATATCCTCTTACACATTCTCCATTACTAAATCTACCCAAGGCAGGATTCATGCATATCATCCAACATTACTGACTATCAAAATTTGAATAACTTACAGTCAATTACACAGGCAACCTTACTGCTGTTGATACAGCTGTTCTTGCATGTTGTGGGTTGTGAGTCATCACCAGCCCAAACACTTCCTGGGTCCCCAAGCCCTTCCTTGAGATGAAGGCTCTTCAAATGTGCACTGATGGCTGATTTGGGTATATCGACCCTTACCAATGGCCCCAACTCTTCTCCCACAAATATGCTTGGTCAGTAGCCATCCTGTCTTAACAGTACTGCACATCCCTCTCTACCATGTCCTGGGCTTTGTACTCTTCTTGCTATAACAACTTCATTCTACAGTCAGATTCCCTGGTCGGGAAGTTGAACAGCACTACTATGACTGGCCTGAAAGGCCTCCTCAAAGTCATTGATGGGCACTGGCAATTTTTCTGTCAGTCTCACATCTTGCAAGATTCATGCCTAAGAGTTGAGAGGGTACACTCGACCTTGAAGAAGATCTGGAACATTATTGACTATTCTCATTGGACATGGCATGATATGGTGGTACAGATTGCTGACTACCAGTGTGTCTTCCTTGAACTCTATGCCATCATGGATTTTCACCAGCTTATCCAACCTCACATGCTTATGCGTGAAGGCACATCTGAAAACCCCTCTTCTAGCAACCCTCATTGGCTCAGTGCATTCACCAGAGCCCCTCTCATGGCTGAGCAGCTTTTCATTGCAGGAGTTTCCATGTGGTTGATTCAGACTGAAGCAGAGGTGCCAGAAGACATTGTCATCCATGATATTGTTGACGTTTGGCAGCCATCTGACATCGTCATTTGCAACTACATGGACCCAGTCAGTCAATTTGCATGGCCATTTAGGTTATTTGGTGCAAATGGGCTGGCAAGGGGGCAATGCACTCAAAGATACATGAAATTACTTATGTTGCAAAGGACCATAGCCCATTGCTCACTTCCTCCTTGGCCACAGGGCTATCACAGGGAGTTCATCACATACTTTGTCAGGGAGCAGAGGGTTGGCAGCCCTGTAAGTACATACATCTTGTTTGACACTGTTCCAGTATTGATCAATGTCAATACTCAATTTCTAGATCTGAAGTCCAAGCCCATTGTGCTGCCCATGAAAAGAGATACCTGGGAAGTGGTGGAGAACATCTTCTTACCTGCACCCATTCCTTCTGTCATATTGGTCCTGCCATGCATCAAAGCCTTGGTGGACAGCAACAAGCTCAAAGCACAGGTCAAAAGCACTATCAGCCCATGCTTCCCTGATTCTGGCATGCTGACAGCTGTCTAGAGCCCAAACACACTATGTCAGTACTTTGCCAACTGGTTGGCCATCAGGCCTGCTTGGATTTTCCACATCACTAGCCATCCCTCCATGTTGCCCCCTACATCAAAAATTTGGCATATCTTCCTTGTTTCCACCCCTGCCAATCTCAACTCAGAGAGAGAAAACTACTGAAAGTTTCAAGGAGCATGCCAATGTGCTGAAGTTTTTCCAGGATGTCATACTGGCCAGTGCTTCAGGGGCAACATGGGCTAGCAATGACTTCGTGATGTTCTGGAATGAAACCATCAAGGTCTTTAGGAGCATTCTGTTGGAGATTACACCATAGATAGTATATTCTCTTTTTTTTCCTTACTACCATCTGATCCTACACTTGTTACATTACCTTATTTAGACATCACTATTTCCCACATCATACAGTATAATCCCTTTCCTCCAGTCTTTCATATGACTGACTAGAGGTGAGTACTTACATGCTTGTTACTTCTCACATATCAATACTTACGATGTATAAGACCTAACAGTCTACTATTCTAGGTATAATACAGTTTTTCATATGACCGACTGGAGGACCTAACAGTCTGATTCTCTAGCTTGTACCCCATTCTCTCATATATTCCTCCTATGCAAGTTTGTGCCATTGCCTGGGAGTTATATGAGCTACATTTCCAGTTTGACATCCTTGTGATGGACCAGACATTGGTTCTGTCAAAGTGGAGAGATGTGCCTGCCAAGCACAAAGCAGCATGGCACAAGGTTTGTCCACCAGAGACCATTGGTGGCACATGGGATGCCCCATTGCCGACAAGGGATACAGGGGTGTTAAGAAACCTAGAGGAGCAGAACAAGTTCTGCCTGCTGAATGTGTTTGCCTGCCTTCTCTCTGCCTGGCCTAAGGCCCCTACTTACTTCAGCATGCCCATCACAGCATTGCTAGGAAACGACAAAGTGCAGGGAGCCATGACAGAGATGATGGGCTTCTATGTGAGACATTCTATGCCCACAATGGCTGTCCCCCAATCTGTCCCCACTGCATGCCTGTGTCATGATGCTCAACCTTCCCTTTCATTTTGCTGTATCAGTCTGCTGGACTTTTTTCTCCTCCCTTGACTGACAAGTAGCTGAACTCCTTGTCCCCCCTTGTTTACTTCATTACTCTGTTCTCTTTTTTTTTTTTTTTTTTCATTGGCCTAATCTTTGCTATGTATTTCACACACAATATTCTATGAATCTGTCATATCCCATGCAACTCCTATCTCCAGATCCAACTCTGGCCCTGTTTCCTCGAACTCTGGTGCATTCTCAATGAGTGCGCACTCTAGACTCTCTAGACTCTCCAGACCCTGTACTTAGTAATTCCACTTTACTGTACTTACATTCCATTCTTTGCTTACCTTGTACACCGCCCGTCTTTCTTCATAGCCCCTCCAACCCTGGAGCACAGCTCCATTGTTCTTTCTACTCCACCTCTGGCTCTGAGCTACCAGTTCCCATACCAGTGCTCCTCCTCCATATATAAGACTCCATACTATATTGTAGATACCTCAGTTTGAATATTGACTAAGACATCCCCCAGTTTTCTCTGACCCTCTGCTTGAGCCTTGATGGCTCTCCTCTGATCCTCCCTCGACCTTTGTTGCTTGCAACAAGGTCACTTTGACCCTCACCCGACCCTTAGTAAATTCAGGACACCCAGACTTGTGACAGGGTGCACCACATATGGTGAAGCTGAAGTCCTGTCTGAACTCTGGAGTTCTGGAGTTACCCCTTGGAGTTCTGTTCTTAACAGAATCCATTATACCATTATCTTGTTTCTCAAGCTACTGAATTTACACCAATCTGCACTCAGTCTAGGTTTGGCTTGATGTTTCATTGACTAACCTTATCTGTTACAGGTGTTGTTTGTGGTCTGCACTTACTGTTGACATTTTGCTCAACAACCACTACAGCCAGCACTATCAAATTCAGATGTGAGTTGGTTTCTCTACCCCTTCTGCTGCCACTCACCATGGTCCCCACATCTGCTGTTCTCCTCCTGGCATTGTCCATGCATCCCCTCTCTAGACTGGGGCTTAAGTCAAATTGTTCTTGGTAAGTCATTCAGTTTCACAACTTCAAGTTGTACCCCTATTCACAACTGTAGACTTCGTGTCTGCATGTCTGTGAATATAACTGTAGAACTTCGTGTTCTGCTTGTATTGTTAATCCACTCTGCTACAGTTGCTGTCTCTGCTGAACATTTCCTCTATCGTCCTCAAAGATCCCAGTTGGACCCAGGAGCTAGGTCCATATGATCGTTTTTATGTTCATTCCCTGTTTTCATGCATGTGATCTTCATTTTCAATGTCATACTCATCAATAAGCTGCATACATCTGTTTACCCAGCCCAAATGCATGTACACACTGATGTCTCAGATCCATAGTAACAAACAAAGACATCAGGTTAAAGGGCATTTTTGCCTTCATCTCAACCATACTTACCATCTTTTCTAGCTTTTTTGTATATATTTACAGTACAACTTTACCATGCAAGGTCACCATTACCACTGTGCAGCCATCAACCCTGCCCCTTTATCACACCATCTGACATTCCTTCACTTCCCATCAACACACAACATACCACTGCCACACCTCCCACACTACCTATCATAGCACCCATTCCTCCCTCAGCTGGACTAGGTCAATCCACTGCAGCACAGGCTCCTTGGGCTCACAGGGATCGCTGCAAGCCCACACGGTACCAGGAAGCTGCTCTTGCAGACAGTGACTCCAAGCTGGCTGAGGCTGCTCACAACCCTGGCCCAGTTCATAGGCCTGAGCAAAGAGATGGCAAGTTCTTTGACATCCATGCTGAATCCAATGAGTCTGATAACCCAAGTCAATTATCTGGTGAAGACATCACTCAGATTCAAGCACAACCTCATGCTGCACTCAACACTGCAACAAACACTGCCATTAACACTACCACCACAGACCCCTTAGTCTCAGGCAGAGGGTCCAACATCCCAACCACATCCAATATCCGCTACTTCTTCATGAAGAACAAGAACGAGAATACCATCTGCAACATATGTTGGTAAGTATGATTTTTTTTGTCAATTTGAACATTTCTGACACTTTCTAGCAAGGAAAAGGCAAGCAATACATCTTTTGATTGAATGCATACCTATGCACATAAGACTTCAAATACATTGCTTTGGCACCACATTGAAAAGTGGCATTTGAAAAAGTACCTCATACTCACCAAGCAAGGTGGGTGGCCCATTCAGATTAGCTTGGTTCAAGCTGTGTTCAATGCCAGGTACATCTTCATGACTCTTACTGAGGCACTCACATGACTGGGCACAACTATGTGCTCACTGCCTCCTGCTCCCCATATTGAACCTGGTGATCATGTACCCTTCAGGACTTTATCACAATTCACCTCACTTGGTGCTGATTTTCTGGCATTTTCCATCCAAGTGATGTATGAATACATCATCAAGTTCATTGTTGCTAACAACCAAGTGAGTACTAAATACTCCTCATTGCTGATAATAACATATTCATCATTCCAGTCTTTGAACATTATAGAGTGTTCAGAATTTTGAAAGCTGCTCTTACTGCTTCAACAGGATCTGAAAGACTCCAACATCCCCTATTGCACAAAGCTCTGTGAGCTCATCCTTGAGGCCTGGCATAAGTACTTCAAGGTACTCAAACATGACATTGCAGTAAGTTGTCTCACATTTTCATAGTTGCTACATTTCTCCTAAGTCCTGACCAATTTCCCTTAGAATGTGGTCGGAGAGGTTTCCTTCACCTCAGACCTGTGGTTGGCTGATAACCTTTGTCCCTACATTGCATTAACAGCCCATTGGATTGTAAGAGACAACAACAAAGTCTTGAAGCTGAAGTCTGCACTTGTCGCTTTTCATTATGTTCTGGGTAGCCATAGTGGGGAAGAACTTGCAAAGACAATTTTATGTCTCTTAGATCATGTTCAGGTGACATCAAATGTGAGTCCCCAGTCAGCAATAGTTCCAATATACTGATTTATCTTAGATGGGACACTTCACCCTCAACAATGCTTGCAACAATAACACAGCAATGAAAAAGCTTTCAAAGCTTTTCTGGGATGAACAGGAAATTTGTTTTGACCCAATCGATCATCAGATTATGTGTTTCCCACATATCCTTAATATATGTGTCCAGCACACTATCACAGATTATACAACTGCTGACTTCGCTGATGTCACACAGACCTGGACTGATGTGCTAGGAAATACCATTGACAAGGATACATATGTTGAAGCTGTATATGGTGACCCTATCTTACTCGGAAGAGACATTATGCATGTAATTCAGGCCTCTGGCAGTCAACATGCCAGTTTTCATGACACAATTGTGGCTGGAAATGAGCATCAAATGTTTCAAGGCCCTGATGGCCAACTAGCAAAGCTTCCAGTTGTGGAGCTTCTTTGAGATGTCAAGACATGGTGGGATTTCATCTATTTTATGATCAACCGCCTTTGCACCCTCTGCCAGGTAAGTTATAGAGGCACAGACAAACTGTAAACTAACATATGAAATTCCAGGCTATCGACTACTACCTGGTCACTTCTCATAACTGTTGTAATATTTGCATTCGAGATGTGGCAGTACATTTACTGCTTATATAAGCAGTGCTACATCACACTAGAATACTGTAGTTTTATTTTAGTGATTAGACACTAAGCTTTTTACAGAGCACAGCTACTATTTCAAAAGGTTATGAGCCCTGCTTGTGCTCAATAGCCAAGTCAATTCACTCGCAATGGAGTTTTTCAACTACTCCATTGAACTCTCCCACAATGGCAGCAATTGAACAGAATGGTGTGCAGCCACCCTAGAAGCCCTGGATGTGCATGGACTATGAGAACATCCTTTTGGGCCAGTAGCACACTCAAACAGGCAGTCCCAAGCCCTTGTGAAGTGGATTTTCACATCCACTATTCCAGATTCTATTCTCATAGGCATGCTTTCACTTGAGAAAGTATATAAATGCTATGACTATCTGATTACTTGATTTGGAAAGCCTAAATTACCCTACAAGAAAATGCACACAGCCACCAAAGCAGCACACAAGGATGAAAAGGCTATGGAAAAGTCAGAGGAGGAGGAAAATAAAGCAATTACTGAGAAAGTCAATAAAACTATCAACACCCCTATGATAAGCATGATGAGCGCTGCACAAGCAGTGCTAACTGACATACCAAGTTCACTGTGAGAACAACTGCTGACACAGCAAACTGGCCGAGATGTCAAAAAGACCAAAAAGCCAAAGATAGTGGACATACCTGAAGAGAGTGTTGGAGGTAGTGATTTCAAAGCCAAAAACCTGAAAAGGAAGGATGAAAAGTCGAAATAGCCTGATTTGTGCCACCAAGAAAAACACTGAAAAGATCAACCAACCTCCAATGGAGTTCAGTGAAAATGGTTGATGCAACTTGGAAAATGAAAACATACCTGCTTAGCCAAATGGAGTGGGAGCCGATGAATAGTGTTGACTGGTGAGCAAGATGTCTTGCAAAACAACAGCAGCAAGTAAGTGCACTCATGATATAAAAGAAGACACACCATATATTCCCAGTGTGTCGCTCAAGGGAAAGCAAGGAGGTTGCATAGTGACTGACAGCTCTGAGGAAGACCCCCTGGCAAGTGAGTGTGCTTATATTATAAATGAAGATGTACCAGATATTGTCAGCATGTCACTTGAGGGAAAGCAACAGGATCAGTTGGCAACCAACAACACTGACAGTGATGAGTTGTAGCAGGATGCCAGTAGCCTGAGTGATAACAACAGTCCAGAGACAACAACAGAAGACCCTGGGAACACAACAGGGATGATGAATGTCATCCAGACAGGCTCACAGAGCCATCTGATGAGCCTGAGGGCACGAGGGGGCAAGAGGGCAAGTTGAGGTCTAAGAAGGTTGAAATATCAGGCGAGAATGGTAAGAGAGCTGGGACAGTGAGAGGGCAAAGGTCTGAGCCAAAGAGTTTGGACACAGAAGCCACAGACAAGGCAGTTAGTAAGGGACCCACCACAATAGAAACCAGCAAGGGCACAAGTGGTGACAGAGTCGACCATGCAGGTGTGCAGCCATAAGCTGACATTATCCAGACAGCCAACAAAGAGGTTGATGGACCAGAAATCAAAGCAGAGGCATCTATAGAGCAAAATGCACAAACTGAGACCAGCACACCACTCATGTGGGAGTGAGATGGTCAGTATATGACCAACAATACTGGAGGTAATAAGGCCAGGTCACTTGGGACCAAGGCGAAAAGGTTAACTGAGCTGAAATAGGACCTGTTGAGGGCAACCAGGACTACGGGCCAATTGACAACAGAAGTTGAAGACTATGATCAGTACTTACAAGCTGATGGCAACATACTGGGAGTATCTCCACACCCACTTTCACCATGGAAGCCACCTGATGATGCTGCAAATTGATTGGTTGACCCCTTGAGCATCAAGCTTGAAGGGGAGAGTAGTGACTGGCAGCCAAGTTGTGAGCTGTGATACATGAGCAGTGAGGTGGGTCAGCCAGGACTGCTGGGACATGAAGAGGATGTGCCAGGATGCTTGACTGGTGATGAGGACTCTTGAAATGTGCTGAAGAAGCTGTCAAGCAGGTCAGAAAACCAGCATGAAAGGTCTGAGTGCCAGATTGAGGAGTACTCACCTGAAGAAGCTCCAGGTGACCTGAGTGACCCAAATGGTGATGGAGTGGTGGCACTAGATGGTCCTATCAGTGTGATAGAGGCCTCTACCAGTGAAATGAGCAGCACCAATGACCACCCAAGCACACCATGCTGAGGTACAGACCACCCTAAGACCAGGGAGAGGCAGTACACAAGCTGTCATGATCAGCATGCAAATGGAAAAGCACACATACCTGGAGGCCACCAGAGGCCATTGGAAGGCATTGAAGCTGAGCTGGGTGGATATGGCACTGAAATGGATATGCTAGGTTGAGCAGAAGGCCTAGGGGGGCTGGAGGGTGAACTGGGCTGACCAGGACCCATCGAGCATGATTGGAAGCATGGAAATAGCAGTGATGGAGTCCAGATGGGCTGGGCAGAATGCCAAACTGATAGCATAACAAGCAGAATGTGCCATGACTCGAAATGAGTTGAGATGAGCCTGCTAGCTGGAGAAGAATCAGGTCAGCATGAGTCCTAAAACTGCATAATGGCAGACACACCTGAGCCACCTGGAACGACCACCAAGGTATTATGATATCCTACCAAACCTGTGAACCTGTCATACCAACACGGAAAATTGAAGAACATCACCTAGAGAAGTCAGCTCCAAGGTGTACATACTGGATCAGACAGCCCATGTAAAGGACAAATCAGGCAGATATAAGTGTCGGGATAGACTGTACATGGTATACAGAGGCCAGGGGAAGTGATCTGGAAGCACGAAATGTGAGTGCGAAGGTGTAGAGGCTGATTGAAGATGGACCATGCACACTGAAGCTGGAGCAGACATTGCAAGCCACAACTTACCATATATAGTAACCACTCAGCACAGTGACACAGATCCATTGTAAACCACACAAACTTATCAAAACCAATCTGGACCCTCCATGGATTCAACCCAGGATGCATAGGAAGCTCCAATATATATATACAAGGCTATATACTCAGCACATACAAGATGATGCTGCAAACTAAGCCAAGGAGATGAGATGTTGCAGTCAGGCAAGTCCAGCCACAGGTAAGACATGATTACCTGATTAGGAAGGCATGTGTGCAGACTATGCTGTAATCACATGGACTCCACTGGACTACCTTACGGACTTGAAATATACCTGGATTTTAATACTGGATACTCTCATTCTGATAGAACCTATTGGAGGTATTTTTTCCTTTTTAATTACTTAGGTTTCTTCTACTAAACTACCATATCACCTCTTGAGGGGGAGTGTTGTAATATTTTCATTTGAGATGTGGCAGTACATTTACTGCTTATGTAAGCAGTGCTACATCATGCTAGAATACTGTAGTTTTATTTTAGTGATTAGACACTAAGCTTTCTACAGAGCACAGCTACTATTTCAAAAGTAACAATGACATCACTAAACATAAGATGTCAGCTCTAGACTGGGAGGTCCTCCAGGACCTTGAGGTTATTCTTGAAGTAAGTCACATCAACATATATGCCACATACTAACTATTCATCCTTCCAGATCCCACACATGGCCCAACAGTGCATGTCCAGTGAATACACCCCACTTCTCAGTGGTGTGATGCCTGCTTTCAAGATGTTCATGGTGCAATGGAAAGTATTATCTAATGCCCTCCCTCACTATGCCCCATTCATCCAGATTGGTCTGTAATGGGTGAAAGAATATTACCAGCATATGGGGTGCACACAAGCATATGCTATTGCTATGTGTAAGTAAACAGTTCTTTCCAATTCTCAAGTATTACTGAAGCTGATGTCAATTCTCTAGTTGTTGATCTGTGTATCCAGCTTTCGTGGGTGATTGTCATGACTGTGACAACTCTGCACTACTCTGCACATATTCCATTTACTCCACTTTGTACTTAGATACCTTTCTCTCATTGTTCTGACACTTTGTACTGTAGCTCCGATTCCACTCTAACTGCAGTGCCAATTGTTCCTAGACTGGTACCTGGTTCCATTCTCTGTCTCTCCATTCTCTGTCTCTCCATTTTCCGATTCTACATTCTCTGTATATGCCACATTCTCACTTAGCTCTCTATACCTTGCTTAGATACTCCTCCACATGGTTCCACCCCTGTACCATATGCTCATACATACTGTACCACCTCTGCCCTCCTGTATATAAGTCTGATCTGCTGACTTATTCCTCAGTTCAAATATTGTAGTCTTTTGTCTTCTCCTTGCTGTGATCTCCTCTTCTCTATCCTCCCTCCTGTCTGACAGATTTCACCTCCATCTCTTTGACCTCCCTCTGCCCGACCTCTGAAATATGAGGATCCAGCATCACCAGGGTGCAGTGCTCCACCTGAGTCGCTGAAGCCAAAGTCCTCACTCCTCTGTCCTCTGCCCTGTCTGGATGGACAATTACCACAAGTTCATCCACAAACTCCATGAGAATTTCAGTCTGCATGACCCTGTCGGCGATGCAGAGCACTGTCTAGACAGTCTGGTGATGAAAGATATCCAGCAGATGAATAAGTATGTTGTTGAATTCAACCGATTGGCAAGCCAAGTCTGTGGCTATGGGTCTGGGGCCCTCTGCCACATCTTCTATAATGATCTCCCTGATTGAATCAAGGATGAGATCTCCCAGGTAGGCAAGCCTCTGACTTTGCCCAAGCTCCGCACCCTAGCTCAAACCATCGATGCTAGGTACTGGGAGTGCAAGTTGGAACTCGCCTATCAAACCAAGCCCATCCCCTCCACCTCATCCAAGCTGGACTCCAAGCCATCCAGCAACTCTTCATTCTCCAACTCCCACAACTCTAGCTCAAAGTCGACCTTGCAGTCAGCTTCCCCTAAACCCTCCAATTCCACCAACTTGTTAATGCCCAAAGTGTCCTTCACCAACCCTTCCCACCTCAGCAAGGATAGAAAGCTGACTATGGAGGAGCACCAGCGGCGTCTCAACAACAAACTCTGTCTCTTCTGCAGTGAGCCTGGCCACAATACCAAGAAGTGTCCTAAGTCGACCTCCAAGGCTGCAAAGGCTAAAGCTGCTATGGTCGCTCCATCTACTGACATGACCACCTCCATCAAGAAGGCAAAAAAATAGTCAGCAGTCTCCAAGACTCTGTACAACTTGGAGACTGCATTGACTCCAGCTGTGCCCCTATGGAGGTTCATCTTAATGCATCTGCTCTTTCCAACCCGAACTCCTTGACCCCCGACATATATTTTATATCACCTCCCATCTCCTCTGTTTCCACTTTAGTTGATTCTGGCTTGACACACTGTTTCATAGATTCCACTTTTGTGAATAGACATGCCCTTAAAACCTACTCTGTTCCCTCGCTTCAACTCTGCCTTCTCAATGAAACATCCAACATGATGATAACCCATGCTGTTAACCTCTCTCTCCACTTTCTGTCTGGCAATGTCACCTCTGAGACATTCTTTGTCACTCCGTTGGACTCCTCTTGCACCCTAGTTCTCAGACATATCTGGCTCACCCACCACAATCCATTGATTGACTGGGTATTGGGCCATATCAGCTTCTGAACAGGTTCACTATGAGTGCTGACACCCCAGGTACCTTCCTCTGAGATTCCATCATTGCCTGTCTCTGACAGTGTGCCTGGCCCCTCAACTCTGTCCTTCTCCAACATACCTGCCCCATGCATCTCCTTCATTAACACTGTAGCCTACATCTGTGCCTGCAAATTTGAAGGCAGTTCACAATTCATGATGTACCTCCACCCTGAGAATCACATAAAGCTCCATACAGCTACCCCTACATCTCTGCAACCTCCATCAGATCTCTCCAGCGTCCCTTCGGACTACCATGACTTCACTGACATCTTCAGCAAGGCCAAGGCGACTGAATTTTCTCCACACTGGGAGTTCGACCTCAAGATCAACCTGAAGGAAGGAGCTTCTCCCTTAGGTACCATTTACTCCCTTTTCCCGACTGAGCTCTGTTACGTTTCATCTTCATTTCCATCTGTTTCCCTTTGTCTCCGCTCCACTTCCACTGTTAGTCATTGAATATTAGTCTCCTCGTCCGATTCTCTCGTATCGGACTCGTAGTTCCTTCATTAGTCACCGAGCTCCTTTAGCTATTCGTTGGTTTACTCATATGTTTACCAATCCCTGTTGTGTCCTCGTTGTTCTCATTTTACCTTGTTGTTTTCCAAAGCACTATAAAAACCCTTGTAGGTCTACTTGTCAACTTAACTTAGACCTACTCAGCAATTAACTTGCTTCCTCTGTGTGTCCTCGCTCTACACTCGACTGAGCACTCCACTCTTACTCTCGTCTCCTTGCTAGCAAGTTGCTAGGCAAGACCCCTCGACCTCGAAAACCATCAACCGTTCATTGATAGAAACCCTTGGCCCTGCCGTCTGCAGGCTGCGTCCTTCGTCCTCGCCTTGTTAACAGCAGGTCGCTGATAACAGTCTTTGCACTCGACTTTCAGCTGAGTTCACGCTTCGACCCCTTTGGGATCAAGTGTAACAAAAGGTCTAAGTTCTACAGTCGCGGTTAGCACCGCCTAAACTGCCAACATTTCCTCCAACCACCCACCCCAATGTCCCTCATCGTCGCGACAACCCCAGCCGCCACAAGCACCCCAACCTCGTCAAACCTCGTTCTTCGACAACCTTCTTGGACCCGCCCGAGAAACCACCAGAGACACCGACGAGTCCGATCCTGATCCACAACCAAGTGAGGAATGACGTTCACCGTCCCCTGACATACCCATCTCCTCTGTTGCCGAACAACAGGAGGACACCAAGCTTGCCCAACACCTCTCGGCTGGACTCTCCCTTCCCCGAGAACCAACTCCCCTGTCTCCAACCCCAACCACTCGACGACCAGTCTACCCTCACCTAGAAACCGAGGAGTTACGTCGACAAAGAAACGAGTGGCGTGCCAGATGAAACCAACCCCCTCGCAGACCACCAACCCCACCTCCGTTCTCCCATCCCCCATCCCCCATGTTGAACAAACCTACCGAACTACGTCTCTTCAAACCTGATGACTTCGATGGAACCTATGCCAAAGCAGTCCCATGGCTCAACTCCGTCGATATTTACCTAATGATCAACAAGGAGATCTATAACAATGACGATAAGTGAATCGCTTTCGCTCTCTCCTTTATGACTAAGGGATCAGCCTCAACCTGGGCAAACACGTTCCGAACCAAAGTCCTAGCTAATGGAAAATTCGGAACCTGGGTTGAGTTCGTAGTTGAATTCAAAACTACGTTCGAACACGAAGACACCAAAGCCCAAGTCATCCACTGGCTGGCATGTACCAGGGTCCGAAAGATCAAAGATCTCAACGCCTACATCGCCGAGTTCAAAAACCAAGTAGCTGTCAGCGGAGTAACTGAAGAAGATGTCCTCATTGCCTTCTTTGCAGAAGGACTCCCAGAAACTGTCCGACAACGGATTTTCGCCATGGATTTCGTTCCAGAGAAAATAGAATCCTGGTACACCAAGGCAGTCCACTTCATCACCCACTGGGAGCAAGCCGAAGTGTTCAACCACAGTAGCTGAACCAAGTTCACCTACTTCTCCCAGGCTCAGGGAAAAGCAACCACCGCCACCACCAAAGATCCAGATGCCATGAACGTAGATATTATCCGAGTAGGCAAACTAACCCCCGCCAAAAGAAAATGCTGCTTTGAAAAGAAACTCTGTTTCCACTGCTGCCAACCAGGACATATGTCCAACAAATGTCCAACCTTCTCTAGCAAAAAAGGCGCCCCCCAAGCCCGACAGGTAAAAAGGGTAAAAACCGACAACCTCCCCAAACTTTAAGAAATTGAAGACGAAGAAGAGGAGAAAGGGGAGGACGTAAAAAGAGTAACATTCGGAAAATGGGATTCGTCTTTTTAAAAGGAGAAGTTCCCCTAACGCAGACTTCTCCTAACTCTCATGTATTGGTAGCAAGGAAATCAAAGGCCATCGTTCTCCCTCTCATCCTTGCACCCAAAACAAAAGACGTTAGAACCCGCGCAGTCCTCGACTCCGGAGCAAGCTGCTCCTGCATAGATTGGGAGTTTGCAAAGAAACACCGACTCCCGATGACTCGACTTCCTCAACCCATTCCTGTACGAAATGCCGATTCAACCCTCAATCGATGTGGCGAAATAAAGTTCACCATCACCTTAGACTTTTGCCTGGCCGACCTTCGCTACTCCGAAGAATTCAGTGTGATGCACCTCAGAGATACTCCGGTCATACTAGGAATGACCTGGCTAAAAAAAGCCAACCCCACCATCGACTGGCCAACGTACACACTTTCCCTTCCTACCTCAGAATCTCTACCGGAAACCGGACCAAGAGGGTCTCCCCAAGGAGCATCCAACCCAGTATTGGACAAGTGGCTGATGGAACACGCCACCTGAAAAACACCTCGACCAAACTTCCATTATATTCGACACATCGATACTGATGAAAAGTGGGATGAGGATCTCTACGTTTACCTCAACTATGATAAAGGGGGAAGGTTTCCTACTCATTCCGAATGGAAAAACTGGGAGGAGGCGGAAATGGTCCGAAAATTAACCATGGCCACTGATCTAGCTATCCACACCCTCCCAGAGAAAAAGACTACCGTGCTCCCACCAGAATTCACTGACTTCACATCAGTATTCACCAAGGAATCGGCCGACCATGTCCCTCCAACCCGACCCTGCGACCACTCCATCGAGTTGGACGAAACTTTCAAACCAAGAACCGCCAAGCTTTACTCCCTTACCAAGGAGGAGAAGAAAGCTACGGAGGAATTCCTGGAGAAAAATCTCCGTTCCGGGAAAATCCGCCTGTCAAAGTCACCCCAATTGTCCCCTTTCTTCTTTGTCAAAAAGAAAGATGGGAAACTTCGCCCTTGCCAGGACTACCGATACCTAAACCAACATACAGTTTGCGATACCTACCCCCTACCGCTCATCTCGGACCTCGTGGACCACCTACAAGGTGCAAAAGTCTTCACCAAGTTCAATGTCCATTGGGGATATAACAACGTCCGAATTAAGGAGTCTGACTGTTGGAAAGCCGCCTTCGTCATGCATAAAGGACTTTTCGAACCAACCGTAATGTTCTTCGGGCTTACCAACTCACCAGCCACCTTCCAACGCTTCATGAATGACTCCTTCCACGACCTCATCGCTGAAGGATGGTTAGTCATTTATATGGACGACCTCCTCATCTTCTCCCCAGATGAACAAACTCACATCAAACAAACCTGTCATGTCCTAAAACATATGGAAGAACTTGACCTCCATCTCAAACTCGAGAAATGCGAGTTTGCTGCAGCTCAGGTGGAATACCTCGGCATGGTAGTCAAACCTGGCAAGCTTGCCATGGACCCTGTTAAACTGGCAGGAATTGCGGACTGGTCTACTCCCACCAAAGTCAAAGACGTCCGATCCTTCCTTGGCTTTGCCAACTTCTACTGACGATTCATCCCGGACTACTCCACTGTCGCCCGGTCCCTCCTTGACCTCACCAAAAAGGACCATCCTTGGAACTGGTCAACATCTTGCGAAGCCGCCTTCCAAGCGCTAAAGAATGCCTTCCTCGCCGAATCCATCCTCCAGTTACCTGACCCCACTCGACCCTTCGCCATCTCTACCAATGCTTCCAAGTGGGCCACTGGGGGAATCCTCCTTCAACTGGACGGCAATGGTGATCTCAAACCTTGCGCCTACCTCTCCCAATCCCTCTCCCCCGCCGAAAGAAACTATGACATATATGACCGAGAGCTACTCGCCGTCATCTGCGTGCTCAAAATCTGGCGTCACCATCTACACAGCTCAGCATTCCCTGTGGACGTCCTAACTGACCACAAAAACCTCACTTACTTCCGGGAGCCACATAAACTCAACCGACGACAAGCCCGCTGGCTCCTCGACCTCACTGACTTTGACCTCCACTTCACCCATGTCCCGGGATCCTCCCTAGCCGCTCCCGATGCTCTCTCCCGCTGACCGGATTATGCCACGGGTGAT
>JBBPMH010000779.1:0-16395 GCA_038090235.1 Pulveroboletus ravenelii
CCGGTAAGCCCTTCGGGCTTCGCCCATACACACTATACCAGACTCTACCCACTGTACTCCACATCGCGTGTCTGTACTATTACTCCTGCCCGTGTAAATTCACGCTGTAGCAGACGACATTCACGGACAAGAACTATCATTCTCTTGCGGTAGCTCGTCTCAACGACAGACAAACACGGAAACCTTTAACCACGAGTCGAGCACGACATCCACAGTGATAGGACCGACCTCGCCTGAACAGGGTACTCCCCCAAGGCCTCAAGTGCCGACACATGCAAGATCACAACTAGGAGTATACGCTTCCCAGTTCATGGGACGATCATTTGAATTTCTACTACTTCATGCCATCCGATTCTACTTGCAGTCAGAAAACCTGAGACTGCCAAAACCGATCCAAGGAGGGTGGCAAGCACGGAAGTGGTGTGTCTTGCCGATCTCGTGCAGGTCTTTGATGCCAGGTGTACGATTTTGGCATTGGCTACGGGCCCGGGCAAAGTCAGCGCTGGGTAACTGAAGGAGCTGTATTTACTTACAGAGAATGCGTTCGTTCGTCATTGACTTGGGCAACACTACAGGTAGATTGCAAGGTACTGGGAAGTACACTGCGGTACTGCTTACCTGCATGCAGGGGTTTGCTAGCTTGGAAGGAGGTTGACACGTTTACAGGCGAGACAGCATATTTCGTGGCGATCCTGTCGACCACATCATTTTTCAACAGAGGGGAGTTATCGGAACCATTAAGTGGTAAGTAAGCTGTCAACGATATCTTCCTTTTTTTGCAGTATTCCACGACATCGTGCTGTGGGCATGATCTTCCCGACGCGTAACAATGCTTGTGGTTGTACTAGTGACCATTAGAAACTTATGGGTGAAATTCGATCTGATTTACCACAGGAATTACTCGAGCAACCTTCAAGAATCGCTCGAGGAATTCAACTAAGTTTGAGACACCTAACAAACGACATGAACCCAGCAAGGTCGGCGACCGCCCAGTACATCTATACTGACCATGTCGGCTTACCAATTGCTTTCAGTTTCTCTGGACAAGCAAACATGTAAAGCTCATCCACTACTTTCCATGTGTCAGGCCATTCATGTTCTTTGTTAGACAGGGGCTGGCCAATGCATCAACCCTGGAAGCGAGATTCGCACATAGGTTAGTGTAAGGCGTATCTAGTTTCTCAAGCGATGACTCGAGGGCTGCTATTGAATTCCTGTGGTCTGGATTATCGAGCTTCGTCGTCAAGAAAAGTTCCCTTAGAACCCCAGATACTCTGATGCCCTGGCCGACTTCAGTCTCGTTCCGGTAACCGGCGGCCGTGTCGATGTGTCTGTATTCATTCCTCAGCGCAAACTCCACTGCATGTTCGACCTGGCCTGACTTGGACATCCAAGTACCTGTTGAACGAGGGGCATGCCGGTGGGTGGGGGCACCACGAATGGTTCAGGGTTCTATTTGCCAAGGCCGACGGTAGGCATGGCTCTCTTGTATTAATGCGGGTAGTAGCAGGCATGTTGACGACATGATCGGAAGATGTGATCACAAGTGGTTCGAAGTCCTTCAATCAAAGTTATGTACACTGGAATGGATGAGGCCAAGTGTTACCTCTATACATGTTGCTATAGGTTCACATGTCTATCTGCGCTGTGAACCATTCAGATTTCATTCACTCTTGCCGGCAATTTGGGAGCGAGCCATCCCAGGGAGGATGATGGGAAGTGTATCATTGATCGCACAAGCGTGGGTGGCCAATGAGACTGTATAGCCTCATCTCGACAATATCACCCCCACAGGAACACATCAACAAAACTGTACACAACCACGCTCACACAACAGACCGACAGCGCTCCAACGAACAACTCGTGCCATTCTAGCCACACCCACATTCGCACCATGGCCTCTATCCCGCTCATTTCGAGCGTCGGCAGCGGCGTAGGAAATCCCTTGCGATTTACCCTCTCTTCAAGCTGAAATGCCGCTATCCTTCGCATCCAAACATTGTACCATGCCATGCCAACGCCCGCGCCAACAAGCGGGATCTGAGGCACCCACCATGGTAACCCTATGTCACCGTCTGGTTTGTGTGCGAACGGTTCATCGTCCAAGGCGATCAGGGTGCCACGTGCAGCGGCGTTGAGGCTTCTCTCCTGCAAAACCGCTGGTATGTCCGGACGCAAAATCGAACCTCTTCCGATCCCAAGTAGGTCAGCATGACCAGCGTCCAGTGCGCCCTGAAGATGCGCTGGTGAGTGAAGACCACCGGTAAGGAGGATCAGGGGAGCATTGACTCCCGTAGGGAATATCATTGTCAGACATTCTCGTGCCTTCTTTGCGAACCAGGCAAAAAAGGCTTGCCGAGGACTCGCCACCCCGGCGGCCATAAAATCTGCGACAAACATGGGTCTTGGGGCTCAAAAATGGTCATCATGGTGCACACCTGGAGACTCGTAATCACCTCCACTTATCTCGATGAAGTCGATCATCCCCCAAAGTGCGATTGTACGTATGTGGTCGAGGACACGCCGAGTTTCCTTCAACACTCTTTCGTCGGAGGGTCTCTCACCCGTCTCTATGTAATCCGCAGAGTTAATTTTTATGCCAACAACAAAGTTTTTAGGAACGACAGTGCGGATCCCTGTAACGATTTCGTGCACCATCAGGAGCGCGTTCTGTGATTCGACCGAATACTCGTCTCGCCGAATATTGCTCTATTGTGCATGAGATGTCAAAGTGTTATCGATAGGATACAAAGTTCCAAGAGATACCTTGGGATTGAGAAATTGGGCAAGAAGATCTGGCGAGGTCTTCAGTGTCTATTGAAGAGCATTGCAACATTACTCACAACCATGCGCACAATGAAGCTGGACACCGTCAAACCCGGCTTTGAGGGCGGTTAATGCACCTCTAATAAACGCCTGCTGCACTTGCTTGATATCATGGCGGGTCATCTCTCGGGGCTGCTGGAACAGGACGCGGAAGTACGGATGTGGCGTGCCGTGCGCATCTGAAGGCGTAGCCCCGTCGCGCGACTGCATACGCTTGTTCGATCCGAGCTGGACTGGGCTCGGTGCCATGGGCGGAACGCCTAGCTTACGACCACCGATGAAATTTGGAGACTGACGACCGACGTGAGAGAGCTGCATGATAGCTAACGGGCATGCTGACGGCTCACGCGAGTCCTTTGCATGGATTGTTCGCGCCAGCTTCTCAAAGGGAATTAAGGTCTCCTCGTTGAGTGTCTCAGGCACCACAACGTCGCGTCCCAACGTCAGGTGTTCCCAAGAAACCTGGACGTTACCGGTGATGATCATCCCCCAGTCGTATTTTGCCCATTCAGTATAGAGAGCTATATGGTATTCATTGGGAGGTCCGCCAAACATTTTCGCAAGGTGCTCGTACAGAGCGACCTAGAGGTGTCGTGAGACGAGCAGCGTTTCCATAGAACCGCGCAAACCTTTGCCAGTCTATTGATCATCGTGCGACCGCTACACGGGAGAGCGACCGGTGAAAAAATTTGAGCACCCATGCCTCTTGGTGTCGATGTAGGCTGTGGGCACAATGTGGAAGGTGCGCGGGACATGGAAGCGTGAAGCGGACCAAAATAGGCCGCAACTACGACGTCGCCAGCATGACCACTGGACCGCGACTCCCGTCTGTACTCAAATCAAGGCCTGCAACTCAAGATAGTGAGCAACACCGTCTCTGTCGGGTGCACCGCCTGATTTCCTCCCCAGCAACGACCGTCCAAAAGGACATTGATGCAGGTCTTGGCTGGGTGACATCTCCTACAGAGTACGTCTCTATCGGCCTTCTAGAGTGTGACTAAACCCGCATAGAACGCCAATCTTTATCTGTGCTTTTCAAGGTACATCCTCTGCATCATTTTGCATATATATGTTGCCGACCCCCTGGAGACTGCAATAGATTATTTCCGTCTCGTGAGCGCGTTATGCTCCATCGCAAGCGCGACCACGATTCTGAGGACGATCGGGACATTCTAACATGGAACGAATAACGAGAAGCCCTTGCGTCTGCTTACTGTGTTGTGTCTATCCATGAGCACCATCAAAAGCTTGCTACTCTTTGATTCAATCATATCCTTTCCCACTTCTCTGTTTCACTCTCTTCTCCTTCTTGTGGTGCTTCTTCCCGAGTCCTTCCCCTACACCATTCATAACCCCAGCAGATTCCCCGGGTCCTGTTGTAAACAGTGTGCCATCGTTTGCCACCATGTTCTGGTGTGGATATAACCTCCCCCTTGTAAGTTCCTGCCCATGCCGCGCAGATCCTTGCACGAATGCCCGCGACGAAAGCGAAGCACTATGTGCAAAGAACTCTTTGTCTAGTGCGAGGGATTTCGTCCCGCTCGCTTGTGCCGTCAAAATTGAGCCGTGATCCGACGAAAAAGTATGTGAAATGTCGAGGCTGGTAGGGATATATGTATCAGCGCCTTTCACGACACGCGTAGTAGGTGCCCGTTTCTTTCCTGCAGCGCGCAGAAGAGACAACTCGTGTGTCCGTTCATTAAACGGTTTCTCTGACGTCCCTGGAGGTGGGTGACAGAATAGGAGTTTGCCGTTCACGTAATCTTTCAGAATATATCTCGCGGCTCTTGCTTCATCTGGATTCCCTTGCCCCGAACGCATGAAACCTCGTCCAACTGACCCGCACGCGCATACTCGTCAGTGAAATGATCTCAATTGAAAGACATACATACTGGCGTAGGCAATCAGTAAATCCTCCGCCGTCACGTTCCCATCTCCGCCTTCCTCGATACTTGTCGTCTTGATATTTAAACCATACAATGCTTGGAGAACGTTCTTGGGTATCCTTGTCACGACAAGTGCGACTGGTCCTGTATGTTCTCGTATTTGGTCAATGGGTAGTACACCATCACAGACCAGTGCTGCCTTCGTCGTTGCGAATTGTGGGAAAACCAGGCCTGGACAGTCGCACAAGACAATAGTGGGAGAGAGGTGAATGGTTTGGAAATGTTTGGTTTTTCCCGGTGTGGCGGAGACGCTGACTTTTTTCTCCCCGAGAAGGGCGTTGATCGTGCTCGACTTCCCAACGTTTGGATAACCAACAAGGCCCACTACGAGTTTCGTCAGCGGTTCACCCGAAGGACCCTTGAAACCTGAAATAATATCGTCATCAGGTCGCAGTTGATTACAGAGTAGATACTCTACTTACTTGAGAGATCCGGCGCAGCAGAAATGAATAAATCTTCCAGCTCTAATACGCTGAGGACTTTCGTCCTCGGATCCCGCCCGTCAGGTGTGTCCTCTTCTGTAGGCACATATCTAAACCTGTCCTTATCGGATTCTGAGTCAATATCAGAATCTGGCGGTACATCGTTTCCATCATCGTAGTCGTCTGATGTATGAGGGCCTTCTGAGTCAGATGAAGACTCTGCTTCAGCGGCTGCGGACGGGTTTGTCCCTTGTCGATCCGCTGCTGCATCTGGCCGATGTTGCGGGGTAGTTTCATGCTGTGCAGGAGATTCGCGCCGTGCTTGCTGTAAAGCGGCGGCGTTGGCAGCCGAGAAAAAAACGAATCGGATACTCTGCTCATCAAAGTAATCTGCCCACATTCGTCTAGTGCCACAAAATCAATGGATGCACGCACGAGAAGCATCGAGAGTCGGCCATGGCCTACCTTTGTGTGGCAGTCAGTAAATCAGCCTTATTTATCAACAACAAGTTCTTCCTCAGCCCTTTCCCGGTCCCGGCCTCGCCTTCTGCTCCCTCGACATCCTGGACGTAAGTCTCGAGATCCTCACATCGGAATTCCAAAGGGTTGCGTGCATCGACAATCTGTACCACGAGGTGGGAACGTTCGAGTACCCGCCAAAGTTGACGCCATACTTCGATATTGCGCTCAAAAGGTGTGAGGAGGAACTTTTCTTCGTCTTGTAGTCTGTAAAAAGGCAAAAGACGACGTATAAGAACCACGTTTTTCCCAGCCGGACAAAGATGCAATGCACATACTGTGCCAATCCCCTCCTCCACTCCAAGAATGCGACCTTTTCCTGTCGATCTAGCTGAGCACTCGTTATATTTTTCGTCCAAGGTGGCCTTCGCGGGACTCTTAGACGTCGCCTGTTGGCCTGGTGTTTACTAAGCGTGGATTGTTCCTCCGCCTCTGTGAGAAGGTAGGGATTACGGGTTGATATTGATTGTATGATTTTGATGTTGCGACGTTCTAAGACGTAAATAGGAGTGAGATAACAGGAAGGTGGTCAGACATCAATCTACCCGTACCGGCAACGAATTCGGTACCAGCCAACTGAGCAGTGTTAAGGAACTCATCGAGATCCCGTTCTTGGGTGACGGATTTCAGACGGGACGTCGAATCTAAATCCGTAGTGTACTGTGATTCAGTAGTGATATGAATGGAAAGCTGCAGCGAGGACAGTCGGATGGGCATACAAGGCCTGATTCCTGTCTCTGACGGGCATCTTTCACTTTGCGGTTGATGATCGCCCGACCAAGGCCAGATGAATTATGGTTTCTCTGTTTCGGAGGCTACAACAAGCATTCAGTAAGCTGTTGGTCACTGAACGGACGGTTTACTTGCTCACCATCAGACGGACCGAGTAGGGGTAGGTGGTGAGTAGTACTGTATGAGTAGTGACCAACTAGATATGCTGATTAAGAGTCTGGTGTCTGTTCTGGGAAATACCCCTGAGAAACGACTCCGAAGTTCAGCGTCAAGTACGACTGCAGAAACCTAGAACGTCCAGGTATGCATGTACCAGGAAACTTTCCTTTCAAGTGAATTACGCTATGATTCACTCGTTATTCTCTTTATCATGCTCATGCTACGAGGATAGGTGTTTCGAGTTCAACGGTCTGCCAGAGGGATGAGAGGGGCCATTGTACAGTGGTAAAAATTCATGCTCAATATGATCAGTAAACTGACAGATGAAAATATATGGAAACGTCCTTGCGGTGCTCGAGCCCTACAACACCGAGTACAGTGCTTGGCATATCCTTCTTGCTACTTGAAGGAGCAACTGCTACCCCTTGGCCCGTTTCTCCACCCGTTAACGTTGCTGATCGTTACAGTATTGTCTGCGAAGAAGACTTCCTTGCGGTGGACTTGCCAGGTTTTTCTACACCTCATCAATAGCGGGAGGAACGCACATGATGACAGTAAACTCATTAGGTTTCTGACAAATATAAAAACCAACCTGGTTAATCTACGCACAACGCGAAATACTTGTCGAGCTCGCTCTGCATTAGACAGACGATACACAGTTGCGATGAGGGCAGAATTAATCCTTGAGGTTGACACACTGACCAGACAGATCATGTATTCGTATTCTGTGTGGAAAACTTGAGGGTCTCCGCCTACGGACGAACTTCCTGTGTGAACAGCTTCTTTGTGCCGAGCTTCTTGGGGATCGCACTTGCCTTGACGATCGGGCAAGCGACGGGGTGGGATGTGTTCGGACACTCACAATACTGAATCACCTGTCAGCCCACGGGATGGATCTCCGGCACCAACCATTGGAGTCGCTTAGGCGTGGGACGATATATGCAAATTTGCAGTTGGGTAGGGTACAACTATTGGAACCTCTATAGGTCTCTCATAGGTCAGTGTAGTAGATAAATCATGACAGGTCTCATATGCTATGAACACGCCTGAAACACCTTGAAGTACGCCGTATACTCATCCGGAGTCATGAGTTCTTGGTCCTCCTCGGTAACCTCCGAGAACGGTTTGTGTATGCCATTAACTGAAGAAAATGGCATGAGCTATCATGTATAACCGGCTCACATTAAATTCATGGCCCATACCAGAGACAAGGGGATCATCTTGATCTGTTTCTGCCTCCGAGCGACCAGTCCCATTGGTATTGGGGGGTTCCTGTTCAAGTTTCGCCAGCTTCTTCGCTGAGGCTTCATCCTCTTCCCGGGAGCGTGATCTTTTTCGGCATCCATTAAGTGTTTCCAGGTGCTGGATCATATTTTTTGGTTCTTCCTCTTCCAGATCCTCGCTTCCTAATCCTGAGGGCGTAGCCTGAGTAGAAGCCGCGTTAGAAGCGGCCAATGAAGCATAGTACTGTTCATAATCTATCCCAGAAATTAAGTAGAGTGGAGGAGATAAACTCATTCGACTTACAATCCGCCTCAGTATTAATTTCTGGCTTGACATCTACAACTGGCTGAGCAACCTGGGGTAGTCGTGAAGGGCCAACGGTCCCTAGACCTATCAACAACTCATCGCCGGAAGGAACGGCAGGTGGCATAGCAATCGTCCGTGCATTCTCCTGAATGCCGAGAGCTGTAAGGTCTCCGGTAATAGTACTCTTGAGATGCCACGCTGGGAGAAGATTCTGTTGCCGCTTTGCCGCTGCCTCTGCGTCCCGTTCTTGCCGCCTTGTCATCTCGTCTTTGTCCATTGACATGACAATTCCAATACCCTGGTCTTGCTGGCCAGAACCCGACGACCCGGCAATCTTTAGACTCGAGGACTGCCCAGCCTTTTGCTTTTCCGTGTCCACGACGTTGTATTTGATCCACGATGGCACGTCCAGTCTGTAAGCTTCATCAGTACGGCTTTGGACAAGTGGCGAAAGTGACTGACGCGGGAAGAACCATGGATTCCGTTTTCCGCAAGCCCTCGACAATGAAGCGCATTGCATGATGAAAGCGCTGCATCCGGTCTTGGCTTCCTTTTACAGATTCTGCATTCTCATTATCAAGCACCTCTCCATGGCAAATCTCGCAGGAGAAGATGCCCTTGGTGGTATCCAGGAGCTTGTCAGCCTCCAAAGATGTATACGACTTCCCGCACTGCGGACAGATATAGCCCTTGTTATCTAGTCCCTGTTGAGGATGAGGGGAGATTAGTTGGATAAATTGACATGACTCCGAATGTCGGGACGGACGTTCCGCAGACCAGAATCAATGATCCTTCGCATCTCGGCGATTCGCCACTTGACGACATCGCAGAAATGCTTGTAATCAATGTAATAGTATTGCTTTCCCACAGACCTTTGGGCGCCTTCTTTGAGTTCGTTCTGACGATAGCTGGAGCAATCACGGGTCAGAAGCGACGCACTGCAAGTGAGTGCGACTTACACATGAACGAGACGGTCATTCCCCAAAACAGCCATCAACTTATTCAGTTCCTTGGCTTGAAGTCCCATTCGTCCGGCCAAATCATCATCTTTGAGACTGTAATTCTCAATATGTCACACGAGGTTGCGAGAAAAATAACGAAAGTGACATTCAGCTGGAGTTCAGAAAGCTCCGTGTCTCTCCTATGTAAATACTTACACAGAATGCCGAGCAAGCTGGTCCAAGATGATGATGTATTTTGGCTCGTAAAATCCACGCGCGACGTGCTGAACGAGGAGACGGAGCGTCTCTTGTTCTTCCTTCGTGGACATTCCAAGCACCCCGCCGCGCCACCACGAGTGGTTAAGAACCTACGAAACGCCTTTTGCGCGAGAAAGGCTTCTGAGTGGCGGCCCTACGTGGAGCGGAATGTTCGAAAACAGTGGGGGAAAAACGAGTCGAGTTGGGAGTTGCAACCATTTATGATTCGATGGCTTACGTCAGCTACTCACACTCAGCCGGTCGCATCACAATTGAAGCCATCACTCACTGCGTGTAAGCTTACTACTCATGTAATAGTCAGATTTGAGCCATCCGAGTGGATGGATTTTAGACCCGAGGCCTGTCGTTCTCCCTGACGAAGGAATTGAGCGAAAGCCCGACAGGACGAGACACGGTGAGTGTCATACCCCTAAATGTGCAGTCACCGTCACTCACAGTTTTCCTTGGTTTGTCTATGTGCCATCGCAGCATTTTCACTCGTGGGTTGCCGCTTGTTGATGACTTCGGTGAGTTACGGTAGGCCGGCGGATCAGACAAAAATTTTCCTTGTTGATTTTGCGGCATTCCTGTGGTTGAATATTGAATGGACGTGGAGACGTAGTTCCATTCGACAGGTGGTCACTCGGTTACGATCACCGTGGGAAGGTTCGGTTTCCTGTTACTGACTTGCTGTTCATTCACCGATCGGATATCTTCCTTAATCGTGACAACAAGACTAAGAAGACAGTCCTCCGTGTTCGGCTTGTTTCTCTACCACTTTACAATCACACTGTTCACAAAAGGAAAACACTCAAGCGCTTCTTGATTTACCTTGAGCTTTTCAGGAGTACCCCACCGTCGCGGCGCTTTCATCATAATCATCCATGTCAGTCGGCGAGACACACTTTCAGCTGGTACTTGATCAAGTCCTCCAGACTTGTTGCGCGTTTTCGCTTCTTCCCCCTGGTTAGGCTGGTATTTTCGGCAGGTTGTGATGGCCAGCTATCTGATTGAATACTCCACTTCCCTCCCACCTAGATTGCAGCATCCCCATCGGCTTTCCGGTGCTGAGTTACCGGGGATCCACATCCAGGCCATTCCCATTCTTTGTTTTTCCAGCATCTACTGTAGTTGCAGTGACGATTGGCCCTTATCAAGGATAACTTGGTGGGAGACTTCCCGATCACGAAATGATTAATTAAGGTAAGTGTTATTGTGATCGTTTGAAACTGGATCCCAGCGAGTATAATGCACCCAACCGTGACTTCAGACATGTCTGCTATTCTCTGCCTTACGTACACTGGGCTGTAGCAGTCTGCCTTCTCGTAAGTACGCTGCAGTACAGTGGCACTCCTCGAGTCTGTCCGACATCAGGGAGTTCCAGTTCCAGCTGGTTGTTTGTGTTGGACACGATTATTACTCATGATCACCTCGCGGCCGGCCCGGATGTTCTAGAAATATAAATCATTCCTTTTCAAAGACACATCCGCTCAGATAAAAATACTTGCTTGCATTGTTGCTCTTTGATGCCTACAGGTACCCAAGCTCCGCTCCCCGTTTCTTGCGACCGGGATTCACCAATAGATCACCTGCCCGGCCCACTAAGTGTTACAATACAGGAACTCTTACTCAAGGCCCAACCGGTGAAATTACTTTGGGAAAGATGCTGCAGTAGCAGCTGGCGTAGAGGTCTTCGTCTGGAGGCAGTGCAGAATGCACCCCCGATGCTTTCATGTGTAATGTCCCTTGTCTCAGTTCCCTCCCACACTGTACCAGAGCATCAAGTGAAAAATACCGCGGTGTATATCACTTTGATAGTGAGTTTGTTGCAGTATACCTAACGAGCAGATCCTTCATTGACTAGACAAGACCAACATCGATGATCACCTTCGAGGAAGTCCGCTTCCGCACGCAAATCTTTACACAGGCATGTCCATGTCCGTTTCTAGTGAACCAATGTCTGAATAGTCATGTAAGACGAATCTGTGAGAACATGTGGAGGTAAGCGTGCATAAAATGATATTCCACGGCTGATACGCACTATCTCACAAAGCTTCGATTGTCTGGCCTGGCCCCAGACTCGTCCTCTTACGAGTTGACCACTCCAAAGCTTTATCCAAACTCCCTGAAAAATCTTCACCTGGATTGAGCGCAACGTACTCGCACTGCTGAAAACTACACGGATGGTTTGACGCACATTTTGGCTGAGACGCTTTCTGCAGTCAGCGACATGAAGATGAGCTAGTCAACCTATGCGAATATGACTGAGAAAGGTAGCGTACTCTCGCCAGCGCCAACGTCGTTACTTGGTGTTCATACGCAACGGGTGCAGCGGTTGGAAAGCCCGTTCATTTCATGACTTCCGCAAGCGCGGGAGTGGAGGTAAGGTCTCATCTCTGCTTTGTACTTAATAATTATTCATACCCATGATTTCGTCCAAGAATGAATGGTATGTGTTAATGTCATTGGTGGGTGGCTGTCTCTCACGCTCAATTTAGTACGAGTCACTCCAATCCTCTGTCCGCCCACTACCATCGCTTTCATTCCTGACCCCCGTCTGTTGCATTTTAGAGTCAATTGTTTAGTTGTTTCCATTGCAAGTTTAGCAGACTTCTGCCAGAATCTTCGATGCCGCGATACTAACACATGTTCGGAGAGGTGAACGGTCGCGCCAGAGTGACAGACGTATTACCTTGTCGGCACGTCGTGCGAGCACCGAGCGCTATTAACAGGTAAATTTTATTCGGGCATCGGAGAATCATTTGGCAACTTCTCGTGGCCGAGACGAAGTCGGTTGCCTGTCGGCCGCTCCTCTCGCTGTTCTTGGTCATATCGACGTACCCCTCCCGGATTTCGAAGTTCTAGTGTCTCTTCGCAGCAGCGGAGTGGTGTACAGACGACGAGTGGCAACAATTCAACCAAACATCACTAGCCCGTACAATATGGATACAAACCAACATCTGACATTGACCGTCCAATAGAGATCCCAATGAAATATCTAGCGTCACGAGCGTGTGCCTCATCACTCCTGGCCCTCCCGCTCCGGTTCATATGCGCAGCAACTCATAGCCTCGAGGAACCTGTTACGTTCCTCCTCCCTCCGACAGCGTACGCTATTGCCAGCACCCATACATTTTCCGTCGGCACAGCGCTGGGCGCTTCCATTCAGGCTCATAACCTGAAATCCAATAGAAGAACCTAAGAGACTAGAGGGATCTGGAAGGCATCCCTTTCCCGGGTCGCGGCGTAGGGGAGGAAGTAGAGAGGGTAAAGTTGTTGGGTCCGACGCATAACTATAAATACGCATACGTTGCGCAGACGAAAGAGAGGGTGCCAATGATCTTAGAATGTATAGTTTGAGCTCGTTAGGTAGGGCGTAGAATGGGAATAATGAAGTGGCAGTCCGTAGAGGGGGAGACACTGGCCGAGATGGAGAAACAGTTGTTAGTGAAGAACCGCGGTGCACCATGAGCAAGGATCGGGAATATCTCAAGAGGATAATAGCTTCCCTCTCCGTTTGTCGCTTCCAGTAGTTATTTCGCATAAGAACTCTATGTAGTGCATGCTGTGCGTCCTTCATGGCATCCTCCGTTTCTGGAGTGCCCGATAGATCAGTTTCAGACGGCCGAGACGGGAATGAAACGGACCGGTTTCTGGTAACGCAGATGACGGAAGGAGCTGATTAGCATACATCTCCATTCTCGTGATACCCCAGTTTCCTCTCTCGATAGCTCGAACGATTTCCCAAACCCCATTCACTCCGAGGCTGTTCCCACTGCTTTTGAATATTTGGAGATGACAGGCTCCGCCGTTGTTCCCCTGTAAGTTCCCGGAGATCCAAGCGCCAATTACCGGCGCACTTCGAGACGTCAACCCGACGGCGTTGATATGTAGCTCGCAGAGGTGACGCGAACGAAGGAAAGGAAGGAAGTATTCCACAAATCCATCACCCAGCTGGTTGTTGCTCGCAAGTGAAAGAGACCGGAGCCCAGAGTCATTGATAGCGCTTGCCAGAGATGAGAAGACCAGAGGGTCCGGGAGGAGCGCATTCTGAGATGTGTCTTGTAAGGAACTTGACAGAAGTAAAGTGTATGATGAATACAAACACCGGCCAACCACAGCACAGTCAACACTTCGTTCCCCCGAATGTAGTCCGAAATTGCTTGTAGGCCCTTGCAACCAAAATCAGTGCTGTTCAGACTGATCTCGGACAACACAGATCGGTGCCTGGAGCCAGGTGTCGAACAAAGGTAGTTAAATAGGTGGGAGACTCCATCATCCCCCAGGGGGTTATGATTCAGTGTCAACCTGGTGACCGCAGAACGCTGTGTGTTTAGTTGCGAAATAATCTTCTGTGCACCTTATTGAGGCAAGTGATATAGCATAAATGAATGAACGAGGGATGGTCGATCTCTGGACGACTCACCGGTGGCTCCATAAAGTCCTTCGTCCACGCGATTCAAGTGAGACCGGCTGGACAGTGAGATGGCCTGCGGTTTGGTTGAGGGCAGAGGACCTGGGTTAATCCTCGGCGATGCGTGGTGCTCCATTCAGAATTGGCTCAGAACGACGTGGTTTCGCCGGCTAGAGAGCTTGTTGTCTTCGAGACGTCAGGGCTACTAATACACCGCAATGTTCGTAAAGCAATCATCGACGGAGACCGAGTATCATCCTGACACGTACTAATTGGGCTCCTGTTGGGTACGCTTCGAGCCGCCACCACTGAGCACGGATTACTCCAATGAAGGTGTTGTAAACTGAAGTACTGATGACTTGTACTTACGTCGAGGATAAATTACATAATCACGCGCGGACATTAGAGCGTGACATGTACCCTTGTTTCCTTAGGCATAGGTTTCGTTGTAAGCACCTACCACCACTTCATACCAAGCTAAAGGAGTTCAACCTGGACTGAGGTTGCTGAGGTTGTTCAAAAAGTTTGCTGCCAGCCTCAGCTAAGAAGAAGTCACAGCACCAAGCAGAAGGTGCCTTGCTAGGGAGCTTGAGGCCAGCACCTGCAATGCCCTGTGACCTTTCTGTTATATTTTCCAGGGTGCTGAATGAGGTGGTAGGCACAACAGGTAATACTGCAGAGGAACTCAAGTGACATTGTCTTGCAAAACAGAGAGCCATCTTTTTTTTTTGGACAAGTGATATTATTGTGTAACGACTGACTAATCTAGTCTTACACAATACACTAAGGTGGGTGCCTGGAGAGGTTACCCGGTCCGAGGGAAAATGCTCTTATGCATGCCCTGTTTTCACAGGGGGTGTGGGACTCCATTGACTACCTGGTGTCCCCGGTTTCATCAGGGGGCCTCAGTAGGTTGATACCCACTAAAACCTCTAGTTTTGTTACCCAGTCTGGGGGGAGAGACTCTGGGTTTTTTATGGCCGGGAGCCAAGTGTGAAGTACAGTAGACTATCTCATAATGTATAACGCTGGGAGCTGCCGAAACTTATGTATTATGAGATATATACAATACCAGAATGTACTAGGGATGAGGGTAAAAGTAGGTCGAGATGGATTATGGTACTGACTGCTAAGTATCTATGTAACTATGTTGATTTCATGAACCCATGGGCACTCAACAGTGTCTGTTTTGCACTTTTCACCTGGTTGCGATGGAGCTCAGCCCGAAATGCACGAAGGTGATGCAGAAATTCTGGGGAAGAACTAGCACTGAGTTGTGAAATAAATCCCAACTCAAGTTGCTCAGCAAGTGCAATTAGCTCGGAGGTTGACATCGGCCCAGGACCCGGCGGCTTGTCATTATCGTCGGAACTGTCCCCATCAACTTCCATAATTTCTCCATTTCGGACCACCTCTCATCGATGAACCTCCGCAACAATTGCGGTATCGCTTTCAAATGTCTCTGCTGCAATATTGAGATCTTCATGCTCCTCAGGAGGGTCAAGCAGTTCATCAACAGAAGGTAGGTCGCCGAAAATTCGGTTTCTATCCTTGAGAGTCTTCATAGAGTTGTTTAAGTCTCTCTCGAGTGCTTTAAGCTGAGATGGCCAAGGAACCGAAAGCTTAATGATGAGGCCAGATCGCTGACAAGCAGCAGATGCGAACTTTTCAACTGCTTCACTAGCCTTTGCTGTGTCGCCCTCTGCATCTAAGACTGCATCAAGTACAGAACTCCAGTTGGCAGCAATGTAGTGATCTCCAAGATGCCGCTGCAATGTGTGCTCAACCATTGGAAGAGACAAATCATTTGTTGCAAACTCCCGAATGATAGCCCACGCTCCAGGGTCAGCATGAGCGGGGTGAGATGATGGTGCGGTAACGTTTGCTTGGATTTGAGTATGCTCCCAGCAATGCTGGATCGTCGTAGCAGTAATGGCAGCCCATGCTTTGACTGCCATTACCATCGCCTTGCGGGTTCCAATTTTCCAGATTTTTCTTTCCCCCGCTTCATCAAGATCAATAGCGCGAAGACAAAACTGGCGGCGATAATATGCTTTGAAGCATTGGATGATACCAGCATCAAGAGGCTGAATGAACGAGGTAAGATTTGGCTTGAAAAAGACGATCTGGATGTGACGAGGGACGAATGCAATTTTATGGCCTGAGAAATTGTCTACGAGAAGACAAATATATCGTTGTGCAAGGCCCATCTGTACATCAAGTGCCTTGATCCATCTGTTTAGCACATACAATATATTAGATTCAATGTGCAAGTTACAGTCGCAGAGTTCTTACTCTTCGAACAATTCCCTTGTCATCCATGCTTTTTTGTTACACCGATAGTTAAAACCAACACTTTGTGGTGTCTTTCCATTAAAACAACGTGGCTTTTTTGAATAGCCAATGAAGAACAGCAATAGCTTCTCACTTCTGTCCGCATTTGTGGCGATCCCTAGTGTTAAGCGGAACTTTTCCTTCTTTTTCCTGCTCATTTGCTTTGTTGCAAGTCCCCGATCAGGTGGAGCCCTGATAAACAAAATAATAAGTGTGCTTTTATCTCGAAGTCATCTGAGAACATTGCTTACATGGCGAAAAGACTTGTTTCATCAAAGTTAAACCTATCCTTTGCTGGAAATGTTGATAAGATT
>JBBPMH010000780.1:0-16391 GCA_038090235.1 Pulveroboletus ravenelii
TCATTGAAGGTTACATAAACATAACATAATGTAGCATTTACATAAGATATATAAGCACTTTACAGCATTCCAGGGTTCAATATATGTAATATAAATTAAAAGTCAAACAATTGTCCCAATGAGTGACCGTTTTGAAATAGCTGTCATTCAATCAGCTCCCATCCAAATCTTTTGCACTATAGACCAATCGTGTAGCCCAGAATGAGATCTTCATTTCATACACCAACATGTTAGGGTTAGGGTTAGTTGTTGTTGGGGAATATCATTGTTAGTGCAAAACATACAAACATTGGGACAATTGTTTGAGCCACTGTATGTGTTGATGGGACAGCCTTTGGTCTCTATCAGAAACCTGGCTGGCATAGAGAGGGATTTTATGATCACAAATCAAATTACTCTATTGTCAGAGTCTGCTCCACTCCACTGCTAACTCTGACTGGAGAGCACACAAAGGGGGGATTGGGTGGAGTTCAGAGGGGTGAGGACTTTGGCTTCAGTGACTCAGGTGGAGCACTGCACCCTGGAAATCCTAGGTCCTTGTATTTCAGAGGTTGGGCAGAAGGGGACAAAGAGACAGAGATGGAATCTGTCAGATGGGAGGGAGTCCAGAGAAGAGGAGAGTGCAGACAAAGAGGAAAAGACTGAAAGACTTTAATATTCGAACTGAGAAGTGTTACAATTTGATCATATGTACATGGGACCCCTATTCTTTTTCCTAACATCCCCTCTGGTTCACCACTGGAACCACCACCCTAACACTGCCAGACCATCCACAACCACAATGGCCACCCTTGGTCCCCAATCTACACCTACCTGACACTTGTCAATGTCTACCCTGACACCCGTCTACCTCAACACCTGTCCATGACTACCCTGGCATCTGCCTACCCGGCCTCTATCGCTATCCAGCATAACCTGTTGACAGATTACACCAACACTGCCACAGGTATTCCCCATGACCCTGCCACACCTTCCCATTGTTCTTTCATGATTCCTTCACATTCTGTGACGTTCTTCTCTCTGTCATTCTCACTTAGTCCTTGAACCTTAGATCCCCTCGTCCAATCCTCTTATTGGCCTCATGTCTCTTTTTACTCATTGCTCCTCTTTCGCCATTTGTCCTCTAACTCATCTGATTCATAAGCTTTGTTTACCCTCTGTTGTTCCACATTTGTCCTCCTTTGTTTACAGTGTGTATATAAACCCACCTCGTAGATACGCTGTTTCCCCAGCTTAGATCTACTCGGCAATCTACATTGTTCTCCCTTCTACATGTCTTCACTTAACACTTGACTGAGCGCTCTGCTCTTACTCTCGTCTTCTTGCTAGCAAGTTGCTAGGCAAGATCCTTGACCTTGAACCTTCGTCAGCTAGTTGCTGGATGAATTCTCTTGACCCTGCTGGTTGCAGGCTATGTCCCTCGTCCCCGTCTCACTATAGCCGCTAGCTGACAGTTCCTCTTGACTTCACTCCTTAAGCCGAGTCTGTGCTTGACCTTTCGGGATCAAGCATAACAAGAAGTAAGTCCTCAGCAGATCAGACTTATATATATATGAGGGCAGAGGCAGTATAGTATGTATGAGAACATAGCCTCAGAGAATGGAGCAGGGACAGAGTATCTAAGCAAAGAACAGAGAGGCTAAGCGAGGAATGTAGCTACATAAGTGAGGAATGGAGAGACTAAGTGAAGAATGTATTGTAAATGGAGAATGCAGAGACAGAGTAATGTAACTGGTTACCAGTCAAGTGCTAACCAGCACCACAATCAGAGTGGAGTCAGGACTATAGTACAAGTGTCCAAAGAAGAAAAGAAAATTGTCTAAATACAAAGCAGAACAAGTGAAGTTGCCTGCAAAGTAAGTGGAGTTGTCACAGTCATGACATCTATTTCTAATCAAGTAAGTGTATTCTAAACTTCATTTTCATTAATACCTTTTAAAGTTTTTTTTAGCTATGGTGCCATTCACTTAGAGGCTGCTTACATTGGTGCTGTGGCCAAATCAGGGGGAAAAAATCCTGACCCTAACCCTAGCAACCATCACAGCCACTAATGGTCCATTTTGCTCCATTCTTTGGATGGTTTACTCAGCAGGATCTAGGTAAAATGGTTGGAAAATGTATATTACAAACAATGCTTTCTATAGTATACTAATATAACCAAAAAATATCACCATGAAACTGCGGCTCATGCTCATGCAGCCAGATGGCCTGGCCAATGTTGGGCCCAAGCTCCTGATTTGCACTGCTGCATGATGACACCATCCACTGCAAAAGTCAGCATGTTGACTATTAAAATGAGCATGTGCAACAGTGCCACAGCTGGGACAGAGTATGAACCAATAGAACTTGATTTCGACTTGAAGTGTGCTTTGGACTGTGGCTATATGGGTGGAGTTGAGTTTTGTTATCTGACAGACTCAGAGCCTGAAGATGAACTTTGGCCAAGTCAGGTGAGTGCTGATGAAGAGAGTCTATGCAAGTTTGAAGGTGATGCACTGGTCGAGAATTTGAAGGGTTCCACAAATCGGCTTGATGAAATCTTTGAGGCCAAGTTAATTGTCGAATGGAAAAAGCTTGAACAGAATAGAGGACTTGGATATAATGGACTTTCTGCTTGTACTCACTGTTAATGAGATATGGAGGCATGAGATCATGCAAAGGCTAAGGAAGAGAAGAAAACCTTGTCAGTATCAATCTATTCTGGTCATTCATCAAGGTAACAAACCATTGACATGTACCAGAGTGGATTCACAGGTCACTATTATGCAGAACTTCTTTGCAAAGAAACCAGTGCTGGCATCAACACTGCCTTTGATGCACCAACTTGAGGTTTCCACCTCCGAGTCCATGGTTTCTCTTCAGCCGGTTCTGGCTGGTTTTACTGAGTTGGTAGATTTTACTGGCTACTATTTTTCTGACAATTCCGAAGATCAACACACTGCCAGTAACACTGACTCAGAATCAGAAGTCACACATGTCATGAAACATGGACTCAGACTTGGAGGCTTACAATCTGCTGCTCCCCAACTCAAAAGACAAAAGCTTAATGTTCTATGGCTTGAACAAAGGAAATTGGATAGCATAGCCAAGAGAGAAGCGAGATTGAAAGTGTTTCAGAAGGGTTTGGATACTATCAATAAACTGATAAAGTCAAAGAAAACAATATTTGTTGGTGGTCCAGATGGGTTACAGTCAAAATGAGCATGTACCATCCAATTATATCTGGCAATTGTGGTCAAAAATGGTCATTTGACTGTTGATGCTTCTGAATGTGTGGCTGAGGCACATGGGTTCACAGCTGCATGGGGTGGTCACCAAGTATAGAACTGGTTGCATGTATGGTTGGCAGAGCGAAAGCTGCCACAATCATTCCAAGGTCACCATGCAAAGGTCTACTCATTGCTTAGTGATTCCAATATTGCAGTGGAGCTTCAATCATATGTTTGCTCAAATAAGTGGGCAATGGATCCTGACAAGCTTGTCAAATTTTCCAAAAACCAGCTGATTCCTGAAGAAGCTGAGAAATATGGCTATCAGCTTGTCAGTGAGGAAATGCCTTGTGGCCTGAAGAAATATATGCAGATTAAGCTTTTTCCTTGAATTCACCTCAAAGTTGGACAGGGCATTTCTTTGTCCACAGCCTGTTGATGGCTTCATCTCAAAGGCTTCCAATTCCTTAAGCACAGAAAGGGGTTATACTTTGATGGACATGACTGTCCTGATGTTGTACATTATTGTCAAAAGGAGTTCTGTCAGGGACTGATCTCAGGCAGCTCAAAGTGAACAACCAAAGAAGGTCTGTGGCTATTAATGTCTGTGAGGACAAGAGCAGAAGGATAAGAATTCCAAGTATGAGTAGGTACATCCTATGAATACTGGTTAAATACTACTATACATGTGTATGTTACATAATACACCCTAAACCCATGGGAAACCCTATAACAATAGAAGCAAACAGAAATGAACAAGAAGCATAATGGAGATTAAATAGAAGCGAAGACCCTGAACCAACCCTAAGCCCAGATAAGCCCTGCACCCTAGAATGGAGTGATGTAGGTGTGACATAGCAATGACACAATGCTGACCAAAGCATGATGTCACAGGGAATGACCTAGACCAGGAACAGAACGAGGTATAGATAAGATAAAAAGGAAGATTAGATAAGATAGGGAATAGAATAGATAGGGGTATAAGCCAAAAATCAGTGTCATGACATTACCTCCTTTTCAAGATGAAACTCTGGTGAGCGAGAATGCGGCTTGACAAGAGAGAGGAGAGGTAATACAAGAACAACAATAAATATTCTTGGGTATTTGATTTGAAAACCAGATGTTTCCTTGGTAAAATGCTCAGAAGCATGGCTGGTTCACTGAACTACATCTTCAGGAGGATGGACAAAAAGGAGCAATGGAATTGATAGTTACCAGACTCTTCATCAGAAGGATAGGTTTTCTTGATATGAGTTCCTAAAACTCTAGTGGCATGATAGTTCAAACACAAGGGGTCGCTTGAATTATATCATAGGCCAGGATAATCTTTAATTTACTTCAGAGATCAGACTGAAGAATCTTGATATTGGATATAAATAATGGGTAAAAGGAAGATCTGATAATCTGATAGTGGAGTCGAGATCAGGTTAACTTTTTGTGTTGCGAAGGTCGATATCTTCTTTGATCTTTCACAGAAGAGAACATCTTTGATGGCTACAGTTTTAAGGGATGCGAGAAGTGTCACAGAAGTTCACTAAGGATTGATTGCGAGATGGCAACCGATAAGGGAGATCCATAGCAGGATGTGTTGGGGGAAATATACCAACACTAAAGTACTTGGGTATCATGCTTCAGATATGTGTGATTCATGATTCAGTATGAAAGTCGAAATGACATCTCTTAGATAAGAGACAACCTAGATGGAGCCAATAACGTTAGCGAGACGTTCTGGGGGTATTACTTTGATAACGCAGGTAATGACTGCTTTGGAGTCTGTCTATGAGAGATTGTAATAAATGTTGAATGAACGAGTTCAACAAACTAGTTTATACACTTTGTGGTGCTGCCATAAAGGCAGATAATCAATTTTGGAAAGGCTGATAAAACCTTGAAATGAGGGGGTGACTTTTTTAACGTTTGAAGCCTAACAAACAGGAGCTCTAAGCTTGAGATGACATAACAAGTTGCAAGACTTCTGCTACAGCAACCATTCGGCAGGTATGAAGGGAGGTACGATCTTTGTTGTGCATGCTCAATGGGCTTACTGCAACTTGATGTGGAAGGTAGCTAAAAGGAAATCCTTCCACATAAAGTATGCTTCAGGGGATGGGAGCGATAATGGAATCATATCATATATCTTGATCCATATCAGATAGCAGTTTTAGCTCTCATGCTGAGGAGATGGATAGAACTTTTTCTGTGAAGCCGGAAGTCTTGAAACCGACTTTTTTGAAGGTTTCTGATAACCAACAACCTTGGTGGATACTCATGGCTTAGGGGACAGCTAAGACCATAGGCAAGAGAAGGAGGTGAACAGTTGAGCTCGTATTCAGGAGAGGTAAACAGTTGGTCTCATGCTAAGGAGTGGAGGAAGGGGAAGGCCTTTTCTATCATGCTGGAGGCTAGAACCGACAGTCGGGAGACTAAATGTCTCATATCGCAGCTTTTGATAATCTAGAGTGGGGAACTGGATCTCGGACCTTTTAATCTCATGTTGGGGAGGCCTAGAGCAGTTTAACCTCATACCAGAGGCCTAAGATAGTTTTACAACATATTGAGGTCATTGCTAAGCAGTTTTTACACTCATGCTTGGGAGATCCTAGGATAGTTTAACCTTGTGTCTAGGAGGACCTTAAACAGTTTAACCTCATACTTAGGAGGCATGTAAGCAGTTTATACTCTTGCTTGGGAGGAATCCAACCAACAATGGTGGCAGTTACCTCCTTTTCAAGCTGCAGACTCCAACTGCAAAGGAACAGCAAGAAAAAAAGCTGCCACTTTTTGGCTCATATACTTGCTGATATCGCTTTGCTCATTATCGAGCTCGCTAGAGTGAGAGCTCTTTCATCACTCATCGCTCATAGTCTAGCTCACGTATACTTGCTATTTACCTCCTTTTCACATTCGAGCTCCTGATTAACAAAAAACCAAAGACGGGTGTTATGAATTGTATGATTGATATACAGGAGAGAATTGTGAAATGATATGAACAAGAGGGATAAACAGGGGAAAAGTGGGTGGAAGGCAAAGATGACAGGGTAGACTAGTAATCTGATTGCATAGTGCCAAATCAGAAAGGCATAAACTAATCTTCATCGATTGGGGTGATGGAGTGGTCGATGTCCTGATAAATTCTCTCTAAGGTAGTGTAGGTGGCTTGAAGATTGGCCAAAGCACGCAGGGCATAACCTTCTTCCCACATCTCATTGTATGCCTGCTTATGGTGGTGGTATATTTGTGGCTCGCATGGTGTGAGGTGAACCAATGTCTGTACCCAGAATTCTTCTAACCATCCTGGGATGCCTGGTCCCATTAGCCTCTCATTAGGCTGGTTGTCTGTCTCTAGAGTAGACGGGATGTCATTGGGGTTGATAGACCTATCCTGAGAAGGGGGAGATGATGGGGTACGTCAGTGTGGCAGAAGTGGCAATGGGGAATGAGGCACAATTTGACGACGGTGAGGACGAACGGTAGATGGTAAAATGTGGAACGAGCTGAGCATAACATGCATATAGAGGGAGCTGGTTGTTTCTTGTTTTGACAATTGGGAGACATGGTAGTCATTGAGGGTAAAGGATAGAATGGCACAATGTCTGCATCTACTGGGTACTTATAGGCTTCACCAGTGAGCATGACTGAATGCGGGAATAGGGTCCTTTCAAATTCTCCATTCTTCAGCAGGTAGATGGGTATTCACATCCGGTGGCATACAATGCTATAACAGAGCATTCTCCAATGTGACATCACAGGTAATCACGTGAACCTGGACAGTTATTGAACTGTCAGATGGGCATTCGTGCACTATATGCCAGCAGCAACCTTATCTAATTTTTACGCAGTGGACGGCCACATTGATAGCTGATAACCGAGCTAATTGGAGGTCCTTCAAGCAGTTCCTGTACTCTATGTCTCTTAACCCTGGGCCTGGGTAACTCGTTCTGGGGAGTTACTCCATTGCTATTCTTGGATTGAATTCTTTGAACAGCAAATAAGCAGTTTTTGTGATGTTGCTTAGTATCACCCATAAGTGGGTCAGACTTCTAGTCTTTTTATGTCTTACTGAGAACAAGGTTGGGCATCTTCTCATTGTTGCTTATTCGGATTTTAATATTTTCTTGGTGATGCAAACTCTTGTGAGGCAGATAAAAACTCAACGCGCTCAGTAGCAACTGTAAAAGGAAGCAGTTTACTTCTGTGAGAAGGGTGGTGATGATAACCAGCGATAACAGTCTTCCTGTGAAACGGCAGCGAAAGCCTACACACGGACAGATTAAAACGAACGACTTGCTAAAGGTGGGCTCCAGACAATGGACATGGCACAATAGCAAAAGGAGCAGAGACTGTGCTCGGGGTAACGACAACACTAGGGGGAGATGGCGCTTCGACCCACACGTGTAATGGCGACCACACTATAGGGAGCTATGCTTCCACCTACATGGGTATTCTTGACAAAAGAGGGGAACTAGTAAGAGGCAAAATGCATTACTAGGCAGAGGATGAAGGAAGCAGGAAAGAGGCCAAACAGCAATGAAGCCTAGGCAGGAGGAGGGCGGAAAGAAAGTGACAGGGGGTCTCACCTATACCCAGTGTCAAGGAATATACTTGGAATTATGTCAGGGACCGATCTTAGGCAGCTCAAAGTGAACAACCAAAGAAGGTCTGCAGCTACTAATGTCTGTGAGGACAAGAGCAAAAGGATGAGAATTGCAAATATGAGTAGGTACATCCTATGAATACTGGTTAAATACTACTATACATGTGTATGTTACATAATACACCCTAAACCCATGGGAAACCCTATAACAATAGAAGCAAATGGAAATGAACAAGAAGCATAACAGAGATTAAATAGAAGCGAAGACCCTGAACCAACCCTAAGCCCAGATAAGCCCTGTGCCCTAGAATGGAGTGATATAGGTGTGACGTAGCAATGATGCAATGCTGACCAAAGCATGATGTCACAGGGAATGACCTAGACCAGGAATGGAATGAGGTATAGATAAGATAAGAAGGAAGATTAGATAAGATAGGGAATAGAATAGATAGGGGTATAAGCTAAAAATCAGTGTTGTGACAAGTTCCTTCCACAAATGAAAGAATATGAACAGCAATTGGTTTATTATGTTATTTGTGATGTTGAAACTGAACTTGTAATGCAGCCAGGAAACTTTGTTGAAAAGTGGCTTGTACTCTGTGTGTATTACAAGATGACAGCACAGGCAAATGATGCTGTGAATTAATACTGGGTGCTTGATAAAGAATTTCAGTTACGAAAAAAGAGTGCTGGACATGGCATTCATCATAGTGATGTTATTTGCTCAACTATTGGTCATTTGGAGAATGCAGGCCAATCAATGGAATATGGGAAGAATCATGATGAATACTAGACAGGCAAGTTATTTGTAAAGCAGGTCAGTAAATACAGATAAGTTTACAATTATTAGGCAATTTTCAATCTGATTTTTCAGCTTGCTGAGAAAATCATTCCAACATTCGAGAGACTCCATGGAGCAGGATATCAGGCACTATTTCTCATTGATAACTCACAGGGTCACTCTGCATATGCTGAAGATGCTCACATCACAAGCCACATGAATATCAATCCAGGTGAAAAGCAGGCTTGTATACGAGATGGGTGATTTATAAAGGATGGTACACAAGTATCACAAAGCATGATCTTCCCTGCAGATCACCCACAATTCTCTAATGAGCCAAAAGGGATAAAAGTGGTCCTTACTGAACATGGCCTTCAGAAAGCTAGCCTTTATGGAAAATGCAAGCAAAAGTGCAAGCCTGAGGCTACCATATGTTGCCACGAGCACATTCTTGAACTCCAGCCAGATTTCCAAGAGCAGAAATCACTTGTTCAGGAGGTAATTGAGAATGTAGGATATCTTACCCAAATTTCACTGTGAACTGAACTTCATTGAGTTTTTTTGGGGAAAGATAAAGAAATATTTGTGGGATAACTGTGATTGCACCTTCAAGACCCTAAAGGTCAATATGCCTGAAGCCTTGGCTTCAGTAAAGCTAACAACCATTCAATTATGGGAGCATAGAATGTACCGAAGGATGGAAGCTTATCAGTCAGGATGTCACGACCGTGACTACTCCGTGCCACTCCGCACGTACTCCACTTGTTCTGCTCTGTACTTAGACACCTTTCCCATTCATTCTGACACTCTTGTACTATAGCTCCGACTCTGCTCCGACTGTGGTGCCAGTTGTCCCTAGACTGGTACCTGTCTCCATTCTCTGTCTCTCCATTCTCCGTGTACACCACATTCTCGCTTAGCCCTCCATACTTCGCTTAGTTACTCCTCTGCATGGTACCGTTCCTGTACCATGTGCTTGTACATATGGTACCGCCTCCGCACTCCTGTATATAAGTCTGACTTGCTGAGGACTTACTCCTCAGTTCAAATATTAAGTCTTTCAGTCTCTTCCTCTTCTCTGTTATCTCCTCTTCTCTGTCCTCCCTCCCATCTGATGGATTCCGTCTCCATCCCTTTTACCCTCCTCTGCCTGACCTCTGAAATACGAGGCCCTGGGATCGCCAGGGCACAGCGCTCCACCTGAGTCACTGAAGCCGAAGGCCTCACAACTCCGACCTCCACCTAGTACCCCCTTCGCACTCTCCTGTCGGAGTTAGCAGTGGAGCAGACCTTGACAGTATATTCGAACTCAAACTGTCGATCCCGTCTTACTCATCATGTCCCATACTGTTCAGACTCGTGCATGCTCCTGCGCACAAGAAGTAGTTCCAACTTCCATCCTCACCACCCTCCCTGACAAAGAACCTCGCATGCCAAGTCAAATTGACTCCAGCACAGGTGACTTCCTCTCGTTCTCTCGCCGTGCTGCTCCGGACAAGCCAGCAGGCAACCCCCACACCCCGACGTTGTCTGCTTGTCGCCCCCTGCCCAACCCACCTCCCTTGGACCCCAGGAATGATCCTGACCCAGGCGATGGTGACAGCGGCAACAATGACCACAACGTAGACGACAGCGATGATGAAGACGAAGACATCCCTATCAGGGATCTATTCGCACCTCCTGACCCTGAATCTGCCCCGATATTAGCCCTGACGAAGGCTATCACCACCTTAGCCAAGTCGGCTAAATCCGATAAGTTGTTGTCTTCCCTCTGCACCAAGGTCCACAAGCCTGACACCTTTGACAGCACAGACCACAAGAAGCTCCGCACCTTCCTGGTGCAATGCGAGCTCAACTTCCAGGACCGCCCCAAAGCGTTCCGAACTGATCGGGTGAAGGTCACCTTCACGCAGTTGTACCTGACCGGTATGGTGCTCAAGTGGTTTGAGCCCGACATACTCAATTCCTACGATGACATCCTCCACCCTGTCTGGATGGACGATTACCACAAGTTCGCCTGTGAACTCTGTGAGAACTTTGGCCCGCATGACCCCGTCAGTGATGTGGAGCACCGTCTAGACAGTTTGGTGATGAAAGAAGCCCAGCGGATGAACAAATACGTCATAGAGTTTAACCGACTAGCGAGCCAAGTCCGTAGTTATGGGTCCGGGGCCCTCCACCACATCTTCTATAACGGCCTCCCAGATTGGATCAAGGATGAGATCTCCCGGGTGGGCAAACCTACGACTCTGCCTGAGCTCCGCACCCTAGCCCAAACCATCGACGCTAGGTACTGGGAGCACAAGTCGGAGATAGCCCACCAGACCAAGCCCATGTCCTCCACCTCGTCCAAGCCAGATTTCAAGCCATCCGGCAACTCCGCCTCCAAGTCGACCTCGCAGTCGGCCCCCTCCAAACCCTCTAACCCTGCCAACTCGTCGACACCCAAGGCATCCTCCGCCAACCCTTCCCATCTCGGCAAGGATGGGAAGCTGACCAAGGAGGAACGCCAGTAGCATTTTGACAACAAGCTCTGCATGTTCTGTGCCGACCCCAACCATATGGCAAAGGACTGCCCCAAGTCGACGTCCAAGGTGGCAAAGGCTAGGGCCGCTGTGGTCACTCCACCTGCTGACATGACCACCTCCACTGAGGAGGCAAAAAAATAGTCAGCAGTCTCTGAGACTCCGCACAACTTGGAGACCGTGTTGACTCTGGCTGTGCCCCCATGGAGGTTCGACTTAACGTGTCTGCTCTTTCCGACCCCAACTCCTTAACTCCATCTGTTGATATTATATCACCATTCATCTCCTCCGTCTCCACTTTAGTCGATTCCGGTTTGATGCATTGTTTTGTAGACTCCACCTTTGTTAATAAATATGCCCTTGAAGCTTACTCCGTCCCCTCGTTACAACTCCGCCTTCTTGATGGAACATTCAACATGACAATCATCCATGCTGTCGACCTCTCTTTCCGCTTTCCGTCTGGTGACATCACCTCCGAGACGTTCTATGTCACCCCGTTGGACTCCTCTTGCATCCTAGTCCTTGGACATATCTGGCTCACCCACCACAATCCATTGATTGACTGGGTATTGGGCCATATCAGCTTTCGAACAAGTCCGCTACGAGTGCCGACACCCCAGGTATCCCCCTCCGAGATTCCGCTGCTGCCTGTCTCTGACAGTGTGCCTGGCTCCTCGACTCCATCCTTCTCCGACGCACCTGCCCCACCCATCTCCTTCATCAACGCTGCGGCCTACGTCTGCGCTTGCAAGTTTGAAGGTAGTTCCCAATTTACGATGTACCTCTGCCCTGAGGTCCACACGAAGCTCCACACAACTTCCGCTGCACCTCCGTTGCCTCCACAGGATCTCTCCAGTGTCCCTTCGGACTACCACGATTTCACTGACATCTTCAGCAAGTCCAAGGTGACCGAACTCCCTCCGCACCGGGAATTCAATCTGAAGATCAACATGGAGAAAGGAGCTTCTCCTCCCCTAGGTACCATCTACTCCCTTTCCCCTACCGAGCTTGAGTCACTCCATCAGTTCCTTGACGAGCACCTTAGCTACGGTTTCATCCGACAGTCCAGCTCCGCCCATGGAGCTCCGGTCCTATTCGTTCACAAGAAGGATGGTTCACTCTGTCTTTGCATCGACTTCCGCGGCCTCAACAAGCTAACCAAGAAGGATCATTACCCCCTACCCCTCATTTCCGACCTCCTGGACGCTCCATCCAAGGCACGCATCTACACCAAACTCGACCTCCGCCACGTGTACCATCTGGTCCACGTTACCGAAGGCGATGAGTGGAAGACTGCCTTCCGCACTCGCTACAGTTCCTTTGAGTGGTGCATCATGCCCTTCGGACTCACCAACGCCCCTGCGGCATTCCAGAGGTTTGTAAATAGTATCTTTAGCAATCTCCTTGACGTCTGTGTCATTGTCTACCTCGATGATATCCTAATCTACTTCTCTGACGCCGAGTCCCATAAGAAACACGTCCGTGAAGTCCTCTGACGCCTCTGCAAACATGGCTTGTACGCCAAACCTGAGAAGTGCGAGTTCCATGCCAACTCTGTCAAATACCTCAGGTTCCGCCTGTCCACCAACGGCCTCTCCATGTCCGTTGACAAGGTCAAGGCCATCTCCAATTGGCCGGAACCCCGGAAGGTAAAGGACATCCAGTCCTTCCTCACATTCGCAAATTTCTACCATCGTTTTATCCATAACTACTCTGACATTGTCGTTCCACTCACTCACTTAACACACAAAGACACTCCCTGGAATTTCACCGATGATTGTCGCTCCGCCTTCAATGCCCTCAAGGCTGCCTTTACCTCCGCACCGATCCTTACCCATTGGGTGCCCGATGCCCCCCTTATCATTGAGACTGATGCCTCCGACTATGCCATCGCCGGCATCCTCTCCCTCATCTGCTCTGACAATGAGATTTGCCCTGTCGCCTTCTTCTCCCGCACACTGACCTCTCCGGAGCTGAACTATGACACTCACGATAAGGAGCTTTTGGCCGTCTTCGAGGCCTTCACCCACTGGTGCCACTACCTTGAGGGCTCCGCCCTTCCGATTGATGTGGTCACCGACCATAAGAATCTGGAGTATTTTACCTCTTCCAAGCTCCTGACCCGGCAGCAAGCCCACTGATTGGAGTATCTCTGTCAGTTCAACCTCACCGTCCACTTCCGCCCTGGTCGCCTCAGCGGGAAGCCTGACGCATTGACTAGATGCTGGGACGTCTACCCAAAAGAGGGGGATAGCGACTACACTCACATCAACCCTCACAATTTCCGCCCTATCTTCACCCAGGAATAGCTCGCATCATCCCTATGAGCCACCTACCTCCTGGACCCCGCACTCCGTGCCTCCGTTACTGTCGATGTAGTGCAAATCCACTCTGACATCCGTTCGTCACTATTCTCCGACCCAGTGGCTCAACGCCATCTCTCCGATTCCTCTGACCCCCGTTGATCTACAGACTCCGACAGACTCCTCCGCCTCGATGGTAGGATCTACATTCCAGATGTCCTAGATCTCCCTCTCTGCATCCTCTGCCTGAAGCACGACCACCCCCTATCCAGTTACTTCGGCATCAACCGCACTCTGGAATTGGTTCACAGAGAATATACCTGGCCCAGTGTAAGAACATTTGTCAAGGACTATGTCCGGTCCTGCACCACCTACACCCATGTCAAGACTCCATGACACCACCCCTATGGGCTGCTCAAGCAACTCCCCATCCCTGCTTGTCCTTGGGATTCGATCTCAATGGATTTCATCAAGCACCTCCCTCCATCGTCCGGCTACACCGCTATCCTAGTGGTCGTAGACCGACTCTCAAAACAAGCAGTATTTATACCAACCTATGACACAATCTCCGCCCCACAACTAGCACAGGACTTCGTCACCCACGTCTTCTCCAAACATGGAGTACCCAACCATGTCACCTCCAACAGAGGTTCAGAGTTCGTCTCCCACTTCTTCTGCTCCCTCGGAAAGGCCCTCAGCATCACCCTTCACTTCATCTCTGGTTATCACCCAGAGGGTGATGGCCAGACTGAGCGGACTAACCAGACGTTGGAGCAGTACCTCCGCACCTACTGTAGCGACCAACAAGACGATTGGTCTGATCTCCTCCCGCTAGCGGAGTTCGCCTTCAACAATGCGCCCAGCACAACCACTGAAGTCTCGCCCTTCTTCGCTAATAAGGGCTACCATCCCAACCTTTCTGTCGACACCACCTCCACTCGAGCCCAGGAATACACCGCCAACTTGGAGGAGCTCCATGAGTTTCTCCAATCTGAGATGAGCCTGGCCCAACAGCGTTACCAAGGTCCTGCTAATGCCTGACGTCTTACTCTGCCTGACTTCCAAGTCGGCGAAGAGGCATACGTCAAAGCTAAGTACTTCCGCTCCACGTGCCCCTCTCAGAAACTCTCTGATAAGTACCTAGGACCTTTCCCGATCATCGCCAGACCTGGCTCACACGTATTCACCCTCCGACTACCGGACTCCATGAAGGCAATACACCCGGTATTTCACATTTCCCAATTGGAACCTTGCATCCCAAACAAAATTCCCAATTGCACACAAATCCCGCCTCCTCCAATAGAGGTCAACGGAGATGTGGAGTATGAGATCGAAGCGATTCTCGACTCCAAGGTCGATCAGAGATGGCATTGCAACATCCTCTATTTGGTCAAGTGGTCCAGGTATGAAGGGACCAGCGATGAGACATCTTGGTTATTGGCAACAGAGTTAGACCATGCTAGCGAGCTGGTCTCTGACTTTCATGCTAAGTACCCAGATAAGCCTGGCCCTTTTGTCCACTCTTAAGTCTGACTTCTTTTCCGATTAAAGTTGAATCTATTTCAGCCAAGTACGAACAGTCTATTTACAAGGCAAAGGAGCTGCCGCTGCTCCCCTCGCCTTCTCCGCTCCTATCCCCATCCTCACTTCCTTTCTCCTTTCCCTTTCCCTTTCCCGCTACCTCCTCCACCTCCGCCTCCGACTCTGCCGGCACCACTCTCGCCCCACTCCCTGAACTCCCCTGCACAAACTCCGGCCGCGAATCTTCGAAGATCGCTACCAGACGTTCCTGGGTGATCCTCATCTTCCGCACTTCATCCTACTGGTGCACCCCTACCTCCATCTGTGCCATCTCCAGCTCCCACAACCCGCCCAACCATTCCTCGAGCTTACCCAGCACCTTCGCCAGCATGCCCAGAGTATCACAGTTCTCCGCCACGGTCTCCAGGAGCTGGCAGGGCACTAGGCCCTCACTACCCTTGACCTCCGCCCCCTCCATCTCATCGGCGATGCTCTCGTCGCTGACAACCATCTCATCAGCGATGCTCTCGTCGCTGACAACCATCTCGGCGGAGATGCATGCCCGCTTCCTCGACGTCCTGGGCGACCCTGCCCTCCTTTGCTTTCCCGCTCGCGTCGTCTCCACCTCGGATTTGTCCCATGCACCACGCCAGCTGCAGCGCTTACGTGCCACCTGACACGGCTCACATGCCGTGGCTCACCTCATGCCGGTCCGCGCCTTGCACCCTGACAGTTGGCCAAGCTGCATGCAATGCGTGCACACCTCGACTGCCGGCCCCACTCTTGTGCCCTCCGCCTGTGTCTCGTTCGACGCTGCCGTCACCTGGGCCTGTTGACGTTCCACCATGACATGCCACTCCTCCACCTGGCGCTTGTGTTCCTTCTCGACGCGCTGCCGGTTGTCCTCCTGTCGTTGTTCCTCCTTGATGTGCCATCATTCCTCCTCCTTGCGTCGTTGACGCTCCTCTTCCTCCACGCACCGACGCTGTAGGTCGTGATCAGCTGGTGGCACCGTGCTACACTGTCACTCACCTCCTCCTTTTCCCACTTCTTTCCCTTGTGGATGCACTCCTGCTGCTCCTTCTCCTCCGCGACATGCCTCGCCTTCTCCGTTGCCTTGTTGGCAGCGACCGACACGCCGTCGTCCGAGTTGGTGAGGAGGTCATCCTCCGTAGCATTGGCCCAGTCACGCGCCATGGTCAAGGATGTGGTGAAAAAGTTGAAGTCTGATCTGCCGACGCGCCTCCCTAAATAGGTCGTCATTCAAACTCCGCCGCGTTATGCGAAACTCCGCATCGTCCATTTTCCACCTCACTTATTGTCCACCTCACCTATGGACCACCTCGCCTAAGGCCCACAAGCCCTCAGAGGTTCGGGCCTTAAGAGGGGGATACTGTCATGACCATGACTACTCCGCGCCACTCCGCATGTACTCTGCTTGTTCCGCTCTGTACTTAG
>JBBPMH010000781.1:0-16381 GCA_038090235.1 Pulveroboletus ravenelii
GCTTATTCTATTGAGCGAGAAGAAGATTTCGCTCTTGCAAGACATTCTTCCTTCGTTGGAAGCGGCTGCTCAGTCGCGCCGCCCCCTAGTGATTATTGCCGAGGACATTGATGGCGAAGCGTTGGCTGCTTGTATTCTCAACAAGTTGCGGGGTCAGCTCCAGGTTGCTGCTGTCAAGGCACCTGGCTTTGGTGACAACCGCAAGTCGATTCTTGGTGACCTCGCCATCCTCACGGGTGGTACTGTCTTTACAGACGAGCTTGATATTAAACTTGAAAAGGCCACACCTGATCTCCTTGGGTCTACTGGTTCGATTACTATCACCAAAGAGGACACCATCGTTCTCAACGGCGAGGGCTCCAAGGACGCCATTCAAGCGCGTTGCGAACAGATCCGCGCTGTTCTCGTTGACCCTACCACGAGCGAGTTTGACAAGACCAAGTTGCAGGAGCGGCTGGCCAAGTTGAGCGGTGGTGTTGCTGTCATCAAGGTTGGTGGGAGCAGTGAGGTCGAGGTCAGTGAGAAGAAGGACCGGTATGAGGATGCGCTCAATGCCACGCGCGCTGCTGTTGAGGAAGGCATCCTTCCCGGTGGTGGTGTCGCGCTTCTCAAGGCTTCGCTGGCACTTGCGACGAGCGCGCATGGGTCGACGAGCCCACCCTCAAACCCGGATGCTACAATTGTTCCGACGAGCAACTTTGACCAGGACCTCGGTGTGAACATCATCCGCCGGGCACTGACCCACCCTGCACGGACCATCCTGACCAACGCGGGTGAGGAGTCGTCGGTGATTGTCGGCACGCTTTTGGGCCAGTACGGCAGCACTGGCCAGTTCGCGATGGGCTACGATGCGAGCAAGGGCGAGTATGTGGACATGATCCAGGCGGGTATTGTGGACCCACTCAAGGTCGTGCGGACGGCGCTCGTGGACGCATCGGGTGTGGCGAGTTTGTTGACGACGAGTGAGGCGTGCGTGGTAGAAGCAGAAGAAGAGAAGCCGGCTGGTGGACCTGGTATGGGTGGCATGGGTGGCATGGGTGGCATGGGCGGGTTCTAAGCGTCACTTCATCATGTTTACGATGATGAAGGGGCGAAAAGAATGACCGCTTGCATATTTTTATGATTCCCCCTCAGTGGCGGTCCGGTTTCGCTGGCATTACTCACCATTACATTAACGTAGTTGTTTGCATAGTCATTTGTTCCCTCGATAACGCCATTTCAATAGCATCACCACCACTCACGTACAACTATTCATTTGAGACCTGGCAAGTTATTTTGGGATGTCTCAGACAGTTGCGGAGATAATGGGGTCGGGCCTAACCAAATACTGGAGACTGAATAAATTAGTCGCCCCACTTGGCGTTTTCTGTTTCATTGCCTTCCCTGCTCTCTAGCACCCACAGTCCAATGGCTGCGATCGATCTGAAGCAACAGAGGCGACAGAAATTCCAGGGGGTGTTTGACCGCCTGAGAGATGATCTGGTGGAACATATGGAGGGGGAGCGCATGCCTCCCGAGGCTATCGAATGGTATCGTCGCGTACGTCTTTTTTTTTTTTTTTCAGACCTTGGGCATCCCGGCCGATGTTCACCGATCCTGTCACGAGTAGAACCTCGACTTCAACGTTCCGGGCGGCAAGCTTAATCGCGGCATGAGCGTCGTCGATTCGGTCGAGATCTTGAAAGGAAGAGGGTTGACGGACGACGAGTATTTCAAGGCGGCGCTGTTGGGGTGGTGTATCGAATTGGTGGGGTATTTTTTTTCCGGTGGTGGGGAGGCTGGTTGGCTCACTCCCCACTTCCCGATGCAGTTACAAGCCTTTTTCCTCGTCTCGGACGACATGATGGATCAATCGATCACCCGTCGTGGACAGCCGTGTTGGTACCGCGTACAAGGGGTAGGCAACGTCGCGATCAACGATTCGTTCATGCTCGAAGGGGCGATCTATCACCTCGTCAAGAAACACTTTCGATCCGAGCCGTATTATGTCTATCTGCTCGAACTCTTTCACGAGGTGCGTTCATTCCATGTGTGTGTGGGTGGGTGCTAATGTGTTATATTTAGACGACATTCCATACGGAGATGGGACAGTTGGTCGATCTGATCACGGCGCCCGAGGACGAGGTCGATTTGAGTAGGTTTTCATTGGAAAAGTAAAGTGTTGTTTGTCCTGGTGTTGCGCACGCTGAATCCCTGTGTGGATAGACATGCGTTCATTGTGCAATACAAGACGGCGTACTACAGCTTCTATCTCTCCGTCGCGCTCGCGATGCGCGTCTGCGGTGTACCAGACGTGTACGAGGTCAAGGGCGAGACGGTCCACCCGTACGAGCTCGCGCTGTCGGTTCTCCTCCCGCTGGGAGAGTACTTTCAGATCCAGGATGATTTCCTGGATTTCGCGGGCACGCCGGAGCAGATCGGCAAGGTTGGGACGGACATTGTGGACAACAAGTGTTCGTGGTGTATCAACGTGGCGTTGGGGGTGGCGACGCCGGCGCAGCGGGCTGTGTTGGAGGAGAATTATGGGCGGAAGGATGGGGAGAGGGAGGCGCGGGTGAAGGAGGTGTATGAGGAGGTGGGTCTGAGGGAGCGGTACCGGAAGTATGAGGAGGAGGTGAAGGTGCGGATTGAGACGTTGATCGCGAGCGTGCCGGAGCCGGAGGGGAACTCAGAGGGGGTGTTGAAGCGGGGCGTGTTCACGGCGTATCTGAGCAAGATTTACAAGCGTAGCAAGTAGATGTGTGTATGGCCTACAAGTGTCCTGTATGGTAACGGAAGGTGCGCGTGTATGTTACAAGTCCATGGATATATGAGTACATATAGAGTGTGCCTATTGTGACGTCAGTACGGCCACGTGTGTTTGGGTGGGGGTAGGGCTGAGGCTGCCTCGGGGCCTAGTATGGCGAGGGCTTTCAAGCGTGATCGGTGTGCGTCGCGTTTCGCCTTGCGGGCTGCGCGTTCCTCTGCTTCGGCAATGTCGTCGTAGACCTCGCTCCAAAGGGCGGGACCGTCCTTGTCGTCTACAGAGCTGGTGTCCGAGAAGGGGGATCGCAGACGGGGCGGGGGCAACGAGGGCGGGGCGATAGGGAGGAGTTGGAGGAGGGCGATGACGTTGGGTTTGTCGGCAGCATCGTCATGGTCGTCATCGCTATCGCCGTCATCGCCGTCGTTGTAGTCCTTGTCGTGCACATCGCTGTCGGACTCGCTATCCTCGTCGTCCGCATCATCGTCGACGTCATCGGACTCGGACTCGGAGTCGTACCAGTCGTCGAGGGGGTGGTCCTGGACCGGGTCGGGGAGGGACTGGAGGGGCCCAATGGATTCGTAGCGCCTCGTGCGCTCGATCTCGGCTTGGATGAGGGCGCGGAGGTGGGCCTGGGATGGCTCGGGGGAGGCGAACGGGTCTAGGACGTCCCAGACGAAGAGATCAGCTTCGTCGTCGTGTGGGACGTCTTTCTGCCTGAGGGGGCCAGAGGGGGGAGTGAAGACGGAGAGCATTGGTGGACGGGGAGAAGCACGTCGCTATAAATATGGCGCGGGGTGGCTGGAAACGGACGTGAATAGCGCTCTATTTTTGGCACTCGCCTTCGGGGCTATCAAAAGACAACCAGCGGCCAAGAAAGAGAAATGCTTGGCGGGGCGGGGCGATGTCAAAGCTAGACGAATATCGTCCACCGAGGTCATTCCTCTTCCTCCTCCTCCCCGTCCCCGTCGTCTTCCTCGTCGCCCCCGTCCCCGGTCAGGACCGTGTTCCGGTTGGCACGCCGTTTATAAATAACCGCAGCGGAGAGTATATAATCCCGCGGTCCACCCCCGATTCGGCAGGGTTCAACTTGTGCTCTCTCCACCCTCACCCTCCCCCCGTGCCAACGCCCGCCTCTGTACAGTATGCGCCTCCCGTCGCCCTTCATTTGTACATACCGCCTCCCCGCCTGCCTCCTCGCCTTTGCGCTCCTCGTGCCCGCCGTCACCGTACAAAACCGCGCCACGGAGCCAGGTGGGGCCGACACACTCCCTCCTTCCCTGTCCACCACAGCTGATTCTCCTCTCTTGGCTGGCAGGCGCGCCGACGGAATGCAAGCCCTATTCCTACACCCCAGTCGCACAGGCGGTCGCAGCCGGCAAGTTCCCCCCCACCTGGACACCCGCGACCATCGTCTCAAGTGATACCAATGCGATGGCAAAATACCAGAGCATTCAGTCCCAGATACCCAACATCCAACCCAACGGATACCAGCCCGGTTCCCTCCTGGGCAACTGGTCCAACTTTACTTATCCCGCTTCTGATCCCGATTGTTGGTGGTCATATAGCCTATGCACGACGCCAAAGATTGCCGGCCTTCCCCCCGATCTCGTCGCTGCCCCCGAGGTGCGCTCATCCCCGTCTTGCCTGGTCCTATGCTTATGCCCTGGCAGCCAAACACGCTCGGTTATGGCTTTGATGACGGCCCCAATTGCTCCCACAATGCTTTCTATGACTTTCTCTTGCAAAATAATCAGAAAGCTAGTCTGTCTCTTTTTATTGTTCCTTTGTCTGTCGCTCACGTGCCGTAGCCATGTTTTACATTGGGAGCAATGTTATCGACTGGCCCCTCGAGGCTCAGCGCGCCCTCGTTGACGGTCACGAAATCTGTGTTCGCAAGTATCCCCCGTTTCTCGCTGCTTCCTTGACTGACATTCTCCTAGACACCTGGTCCCACCGATATAGTTGGTAGTTCTCACTTTACCCCCGCCATTCCTATTCACCCTGGGTGTAGTGACCGCTCTGACGAACGAAGAGGTCTTCGCGGAATTCTATTATAGTAAGCTTTGACCTTGCCGTCATACCCGCCGCTTATTCCTTTGCAGCCGTATGCCCGTCCTTTGTTCGTTCCACAACTCGCTTACCCCTTGTAGATGCAAATAATCAAACTGGTCGTGGGTGTCACGCCCACCTGTTGGCGCGTCCGTAATGTACTCTTGTCCATCCATTCTCTCCCTCACCCTCTCCAATAGCCTCCATTTGGTGACGTTGACGACCGTGTCCGTTTTATCGCACATGCCCTCGGTCTCCGCACCATCATCTGGAAGTACGACTCCAACGACTGGCGTGCTGGAACGGGCAACATCACTACTGCCACCGTCGATGCCAACTACGAGGCCCTCATTGCCCGTGCCCAAAACGGCACCTTTAGTACCGTATGTTCATGCGTTCCACCAGACGCCACATTTCTGATACGTCGTATTCAGGGAGGTACAATCATGCTGACGCATGAGCTGAACAATTTTACCATGTCCGAAGCCATAAAGTATTATTCCCAACTCAAAGCCGCATTCCAGCACCTCGTTCCCATGGGTGTCGCTACAAACCAATCTCAACCCTATGTCGAGACCAACTATTCGCTCCCCAACTTTGAGCAGTGTCAGTTTTCTTCCTCTAGACCTAATGGCGTTACTAAAACGCTCTGACTTTTCTTTCTAGACATTTCCGGAACCACAACGCTCTCGGCCACCGGTGCTTCGGCCACAGGTTCGGGTTCGAGTTCAGGTTCGGGCTCGCATTCGGGCTCGAGTGCCAGCGCGGCGAGACCATCGTTTAGTACTTTGGGTAACCTGGCCGTATCGGCTGCGTTCCTGGGGTGCATATTGAGATTGTTGATGTTATGAAAGACACTTGCTTCCTTTGTCTTTAGAAGAACTTGAGCACGGGCCAATGACAGTTACGCCCCCCCCCTTTTTTTTTTTTCTCTTGCATCGTTTTTGTCTCGCTCGTACTTGGCCTGTTTTATCGCCAGTCGATGTAGGCCCCACCCCGTGCCAGTGTTTTGTGGTACTTGTGACATTTTACGGACTTACGGCTCATTATGTTTCAACCACCTGCAATTCCATGGCATAGGCATTTGCCGAAGCAGCCTTTCAGACGTGGGTTCTGGTCAGTTTCGGCAACATATGGTGGTGTGGATGTGACATGTGTGTGCGCCAGCACGATCAGTCTTGTATTTTGACGTGTGTCCCTCTTCCACATGCTCAGAGAAAGAGGTGGCGTTTCCCGTTAGTGGTGCCACTACTGTCAGTGTCGTGGGATCATGAGATGGGATGGACTGGCGGTGGTGCCAGCCATCAAGACTGATCGCATAATAGCATGTGACACGGTCATGGGTAGGCAGGCACGCGCTTCACACGTGTCTGATGTTCAATGCCACGCGTTATCCGAGTCCACGAAACGTGTCGTACACACACGGGCCGATTCATATACGCGTCCGTTCAACGCTCACAGGCGTCGGGGGAACACCTATCCAGCGCACTGCACACACAGGAACGATCACGAATCACGATCATTTCATCACGACATCAACATCACCCATCAAATGATCCATAGTCAGATTCTTTAAATATATGACTGTGTACGTGCACGGCGTTTTTTTTGGATCTGCCAGTGGACCCGTTGTTGGTCGTGGCGTGTACACGGCCGGCCGGCCGGCCGAGCGAGCGACACCCACCCTCCACCCGTGGGACGGCCCGTCGCGCAGAATGCGGTGCGACGTGACCTGGGAAAGGAAGCGACGGGTCAGGGGTGGGGCGATAAAGGGGACCGAGACTCTCCCTTTGAAAACACATGAGCATGGAATGAGGCGTTCACGGGGGGGTTTTTTTTTCCAGTTCGTGTTAAGTCGGGGGCGGATCTGGGTGGGCTCGCTCGACGCTGAGTTGAATGCCTGTGGTGGCCATGGCACGGAACGCGTCTTTGAACTGCGTTTCGGAGCTGAGACGGTGTGTTGGCGACCCCGGCACAAAACAGAACAGTACAGAGCAGATCAATTGAGGCCGCACCTTGAAAACGATCCCCGGGAGCGGTACACGGAGCACGGAGCACGGATGGATTCGGTTGACCTACGGTCTCTACAGAGACGCTCTCGAATCTGAAAGCCCAGGCGTGTCGACAGATCCAGATAAACCGCGACAAGCCCGCGGGGGCCAATCAGGGTTTGAAACCAACCCACCATCGCACGTCGCTCGAGCGCAGTGAGACAAACGGGTTGGTTTACGCGGGATGGGGACACGGCTGTTGAACATGACCTTTTTTGCGTGCCGATGGCGCTTGTCGAGTTGTTTATTTTTCCTTGTCCGTCATGAGTATGTCTTTCGGGGTATGGTGCTCGTTGGCCGTGATCTGGGCCAGTTCCGTGCCCAGGCCAGTAGGCCGTACGGGCTCGTGCAAAGGTACATTCGGGTTCCCGCTTTACGGGACACATGGGTGTGGAAGGACGCAGCGTATGCGGGATGCGAGACATATGCTCATCGACCAGATTACTGGTCATCACAGCCGGGTCACCTGACTGGGATTTGAGCGGGAATGAGTGTCAAGGACATGAGGCACTTATGTGAACAGACCATATAGGGAATATAGGAATGTGCTTGTTTTTAGAGTGGCCTTGCGCAACACACCACCAACCCTGAAGATGTCCTCAATGGCCACTGGTGCGTAGCAGCTCCGTGGAGTGGTCGAACAGCACTGATGCATTCAGTAAGATGAAACAATAGTACTTGACACTGGCCGTCCTAGTTGGGTGCGGTCAATCACCTTCCACCCTGACCGAAAACACCTTTTGAGTGGCGATAGAGATGGGATCCAACGATGGCGATTAGAAGGTGGCCAGGAAGTTACAAACCAATCAGGGATGGATGTCCTTGCCATTTGTGTGTCAAGAGACTGCAAGTGGATAGTGATTGGGACCGCGGAGGGAGCAAGTGTATGGGATGAGGAACTGCTCGAAAAAGTCATTGAAGTGGAGGATAAAAAGTGCGTGAATGCAGTTGATTCCTCACCTGATTCAACCTGGTTCGCCACTGGAACTGGGACTGGAGATGGTGACAAAAGTGCGAGCATTTGGAGCCTTGCTAGTGGAGAGAGGTTCATTGGCCCGCTCAAGCATGACAAGAAGATCCATGGAATCAAAATTTCCCCATCTGGGGACTACATCGCCACTGCATGCCAGGGAGGCTTGATCCACATCTTCAACAGCCACTCTGGTGAGGAGCTCATCCAGATTGATGGTGCTGCAGCCTGGATGGACTGGGTCACCTCAATTGCCTGGTCAGAAGATGGCCAACAAATTTTTGATGTGTGCGAGGACAACAGAATTCGGTCATTCAATGTCTCTACTGGGTCCCAAATTGCTGAATCACTGAGTCTTATGGCTGGCGGTAACGAGGTCCCCTCTCTCGCTCTGGCTGCAAATGGAAAATTCATCGCTACTTTCGCATACCCTCATTCGATCTGGTTCCTGGACACATCGACACTCGCTCAAATTGGGCCAGTCATCGAGGATAGCACTGTGGACAATGGATTGTTACGGTCAATTGCAATCTCGCCTGACAGCAGCCAGCTTGCCACTGGACAGCAGGACGGGAAAATGATCCTTCGTGACCTTGCCAAGATCCTCCCAGAATCATACGGCCCATTCCATGTGAGCAGTCGCGTGCTTTTGATAATCCAGACTACTCCCATTCTGATACATTATATAGGCATCCGAGGGACACGGTGATGACGATGATCTCCTCGAGGTATTCGTTTGTTTGTTGTTTCAACCTTAAAGTGTGTTCTCACGGTAGTAATAGGCTGAGGTGGGGCCATCGACTGCACCAGCTCTCGATTTTAACTATGACGAAGTCAGTAATCACTTCATATTTTCCTGCTTTTATGTTGATGTTGCTCCAGCCACTGTTCCCGACCTCTGCTGACCACCAGGAGGACGAAGTGCCCCCATCGAACACACAGTCGCTAGGCTCCCCACCCATGATGTCCCCTTCAAAGAGACAGCCAGGGGAGATTGAGCGGTCTCGGGGCCGTTCACTACTCAGGAAGTTCCTACAGAGAAAGAATAAGGAGGGTTCCACCTCACGAAAGCCTGGTCGACGTTTTGGAAAGTCACGGCAGCCCGCTGGTGGTCGATCCCCATCTCCCTCTTCAGCAAGAGCAAATGTCGCAAGTGAGGGTCCATCATGGATGGCTCCAGCTAGACGTAAACCAGTGAGTATTCTCCCTTGATGGCCCATTGAACACAACGGGATTGAGATATCGTCCTAGCGAACAGTAGGGGGATATATCAAATATCTCGGAGATCGGGCGGTGTGTGGTTCCTCGTGTTTGGATGCAGGGACTGATCGCACATGATAACCTAAACCGGATGTCCAGGCGGCCGAGCCCGGTGATGGCAACAAAGATGCTTCTGGTAGCGGACAGGGCGCAGGCGACGCGGCGGAGACAAGTCAACAGGCAGGCCCGGTGCGTCTTTATCTGATGACGATGTATTATATCATGACGACCAATCTTGTACTAGCCACAACAATCGAGCCATCCGTCTCGACCTCCGGCCCCGGGGGTCCAGCTAATGGTACGGATTACTCTGGCTCAGGCCACATTGATGAGACTTACAGTCGACCAGCACGAAGAAGAAACAGATCGTTTAGCCGTCACAATCAGGTTTCCCGCGTGGGTTGTGTGTTACCGCCGACATGCGCATGATGAGACGGGCCGGGCCGAATGATTTATCGTAGTACTCATATATATTCGCGCTTCCGACATGGATGTGACCACATACTGTAGCACTCCAGACCTTGTTAAGGGATTCATAATTAATCTCATCGGGGTATTCCCAAAGGACTGCGATGAGGTCTAGGTGCGTGCCCGAGTCGGAACCAGAGGACAGTATGATTAACAGGTCCGCGTACTTGCGTTTGCACCGCATATACCTAAGCCATGTGCTTGCCAAGTCCTCGAGAAATGTGCTCGTCAAAGTGTGTCGAGTATTAGTGCGTGTGTCGCAAGGTCAGTGGATCAGGCCTTTAGGGGGCAAGCCGAACGAACGAACGAATGTACCATGAGGCCATGGTCCCATTGCGATTCGGTTCGGTTGAGATGTTAGCAAACAACACGTTCTCGCAAGCGCAATGTGGATGTCAGACGGGCTGTCGACAGGGGTCGGGTGGAGAAGAGAATGTCACACGAGCGGTGAATCGAACGACCCACAGGGTAATGACTCATCGCTAGGATTAGGGTCGACAAGATCACCGTTTGTCTGTGTTCATCTATCGCGCCTCCGCCAGGGCTTGCTGAACAGCAGCCAGGGCCAGGACCCATGCACGGACATCCTTGCCTGCAGCAATGATACCATAATTCTCCCCCAATGTCTGCCCAAGTCCAAAGCCGAGAGTTTTTCCTCGTGAATCCGTGATAAGAATTCCTCGATGAGCAAGGATCCTGTATGCCGAAAAACGAGTGATATGAGTCAGTATTTGGTGCGCGCAAACGAGGGCCTAGCTCATCCAGATCTTCTCCTGGCACCTGGTTCCAGTAGGGATTCGGAGATCCCCTCTAATCGGACAACCGTACTTGACACCGGTCGCTCTGGTTCAATGTGGACAGTTACTACTAGTCTTTTGAACGGCGACGAATTGCAGGAAAAGCTCAATTTGGATATTCGACAGTCACATTGGACGTGTGACCTCGTCTGCCGGCCAAATTACCGAGTCGGGCCGCCGAGAGAAAATTCATCGTGTTGATTGCAATCTCGCCTGACAGTAGCCGTCTTGCGATTGGACGGCAAGACGGGACAATCATCCTTCATAACCTTGGCCAGATTCTCCTAGAGTCGTATGGACCATTCCACGCAAGTGGCCATGCCCTAATGATCCAGACAAGCTGCATGCTGACAAATTATGTGACGATGACGATGACGGTCCCCTCGAGGTATCTGTTTGTTCGTTTCAACCTTGAAGTAGGTTCTCACAATAGCATAGGCTGAGTTGGGGCCATCGACCGCACTGGCTGTTGAATTTAATTATGACGAGGTTGGTGCTTCATTGTTTGCTGCTTCGGTGCTAATGGTGCTCCAGCTACCATCCCCGACCTCCGCTGACCGCCAGGAGGACAGAGCATCCCCGCCGGATCTCCAGTTGCCAGATTCCCCTTGGGCGGGCACCCCTTCGGAGGGGCGTCCAAGGCCAATCGACTCGTCTCGGGGCCGTTCCACACTCAGAAGCTGGACACAAGGGAAGAGTATGAAGGACCCAGGATCATTTACGCCTGGTCGGCGTTCCGGAGGGTCCCGTTAGCCCCCCAATCATTGGCTCCCACTCTCATTCCCAGTAAGAATGGATCTCACAAATAACCATCCCTTGCGGTGGCAGCGGGTCAACGCAGGGCAGTGAGTACTTTTCTTCGATAGATGATCGAATGGAGTGTATATAAAACTATTTCAGCGAGCAAGCGCAGGACTCCCCGTATGCGGAAGGTTTGTCATTCCTTGAATGTGTATGCTGGCACTCATCACACGTTACAGCGTAAATCGCGGGCCAAAGCTACTATTCATAAATGTTCGAACGAAGGCACTTCCAGTAGCGGACGGGGTGCCGCTCTTCCAAGGGCAGCGGACGCGGTCTGACTCTTTTTTTCTGGTTATGTGGAGCTCTTTATGACTGCCCACACTGCCCTGTCAGGCGCAACAAGTGAAGTCGACGGTGCGTGTTACCTTCTTGTCATTTTCATTGCCAGACCCACAGCGAACCAGCATCAGCAAGCATCAGGCTATTCCACCCTACCAGTCTCCTTTCCCACGTGGTGGTTGTGTATTCGCCCGGACACACAATGGGACGGAAGATCCTGGGCGGTTTGATTCATTACAGGTCGATACCACGCCAAGTCGTGAGTATGTTCACATCTCCGAGTACGTGTTACCTCGTAGCATCCATATGCATCCTAACAAGACGGTCCATAATTATCTTCAGAGGGATGCTTATTCAGGGGCCACCGATGGAGTCTAGATGGATGCGGTAGTTGGCGCCACAAACATACCTGTCAAGGGGGCCCCTAACCTCGCAAAGAGTGGTGATACGGGGAGAACAGTTCAGCTCCATGGCAAGGGGTTGGGTTACCCAACAGCCTGGCAGTGCACGGGGATCAATAAACCATATTGAGGCTAGACATAGGAGTAAACTAAACTCTTGGGATATTCCACGTCTTGGACGTGAGTGTTGAACGTTGACGTTGAATCCTTAGTTGATCATGGGGCTTTGTCGAATCGAAGCAGTCCCTTGGGCCATGCCGCGCCACTCAGCGCCGTTTGAACACTGATCGATGATCGATGCTAGTCTCTCACCATTCCCGTCAACTATCTGAAGGAGGGTGCATGTTCAACGCATGAAGTAGTGAACAAGTGCGTACGGTAACTCCTGGGTGTAATAAACCTTATGTGCGCAATGATAAACATACCTATATCTCATCGACAGCTACGTCTGCTTCTTCCCTTGTTGGGGTGTCATCTTCTTATACGCCTTCTCGAGTTCTTTCTGCGGATGCGGCGGCAGTGGCGAGTGGGTCTACCACAAAAGAAAGAGAAACTTGTGAGCCCTCTCCGACTTCAAAAAACCCGATACTTCATATTGAACTTGCCTGTGCCCTGCATCAAACCCTCAACCCACACGAATGTCCAAACATATACAGTATGTCGTTCAACAGAATCTCTGCCTCGTCCCGCACTTTACTGTCTAAAGTCATCCCCCCACCGAGGATCCGAACCTCCAATCAACGCTGCTCGGAACTCGCCTGGCGCAACGGTTGCGATGCGGAATGCAAGGTCAGAGGAGCCACAACGCGGTACGAACCACCCTGAAGAACCATCCGCGCACTCGCGACCCGATTCCCTAAAGTGTGCCCTTCTCGAGTGCTTCAAACCAGCCCTAGCAAACATAAAACGAGCACGTCAATTCAAGTTTCCCAGGACATTCCACCTGACTAACACCGCGCCAGGACACGACCACATACCTTTTCACATGCAGGAATGTAATTGCGTGGGATGTTCCCCCCCCCCATTACAGTATCCACAAACCCCCTATCTTTCCTATTCTCTGGTTTAAACGGGATGGGTTCGGCACACCCGACCACTAGTACAAACCGGCCAGCACCCCCGGTCTGTTTCTTGTGAGTGTGGTAGGACTCCGCGCGCTCTGCGGTCGTCTCGCGGTAGGCAACCCGATATTCACGCCGCATCTGGTCGATGTATATCTCCAGATGCAGTTCATTCATACCAGAAACAACCGTCTAATGTATGCTTCAAATCCAGCAGATATGGGTAGATGAGTGTAGATACCTCTTTGCACTCGGGATCGATGTGCGTCTTGAATGTTGGGTCTTCCTTTTGGAATCGGTTGAGAGCACGAAAGAAGAGGGGAGTTGGCATGTCTTATCCCTGAGGCTTGATATCACGGGCTATCACGGACTCAGGGACGAACATGGACGTCTGCACGATCATGTCAGTCTAAGCCATCGCCATCACAAAGAGACTAACCATCGAGAAGCTTGAAGAGTCACCTGTGAAGAGATCATTAGACGAACACTCAAACACCGAAAACGACACAAATTTTGCCGGGACTAACGGAGTAATGGTCCTAGAGAACGATAAATCCATGGGGACTGCCAACCTCCATTCCATTACTATGCATACAACCGGAGGACACCAGTGTCTGGACAGCAACCGCTTTTCCGGTAGAGCACAGTAAACGCAGCAAGAGCTGAGTACTGACTGACTCCCGATGACCCGGCATGCTACTCGGTACCGACCCCTTCATCTTCTTTGAATTTGCAATCATTTAAAGATGTGCTGACTCTGTACTGAGAGAGTCAGACTGACAACTCTGTATCGACGTAGCGGTGGCTCCCTGTCCGATTGTGAGTGATTTGTCTCCGAGACGGACATTGCTTAAGAGTTACGGTGCTATCGCTCCTTGTCAGTGGAGAGGACGGAAGGAGTGGATTTGATGAACGACAGGACTTTTCCGAGGCGGAGACGGGGGTCCACATGAATGTGGCGGAATGATCCGAGATTGAATGACATTGAGCCGTCAACGAGAGGACTGATGACGGTACTGGTGACGGGGTCAAAAAGCGTTCAAGTAGCTCGCGTTCTCTGGCCCCGAAGACAAGCATGGAGTTCTATTGTGTTCGTGGTCAATAGGGGGGCAAATGAGATTCACTAGGGATTACCATTTACCGGTGCCAGCAGTCCGTTTTGTTGGCGTTCAAGAGGGGCGATTTTAGAATATTGGACAGGCTGGTGATTCACTTACCATAACGAAGCTACCCCAATAGTTATCAACTTATTTCAGTCATCGCCGATGGTAGGGCCAGGCCAATATGGAAGCGGGGACTCGGTCAGTGGAATCGTCAGAGCAGCAGTGAACAGGTCAAAATCCAAGACAACCTTCGTTGGCCTCCAGAGGTACTTGGTTCTGTTACCTGTGTGTTGCCGCCCCTGGCTATCACTGACGACACTTATCATCAACGTCTGGGCCAGCTGTCGACAACCTAGTCGAATATTACCTTACTACTTTACTTCCCAAGACTTCCGTAAGGCCAGCGTCCTTGATTCCTTCTGTGAGATTATTCCCAGCTTGGGTCGTTTGGGATCGGTCCTCATAACTGAAGTTAGGTACCTTGGCCTTCTTCGTCGTGGCCCAATTCAGTGCGCTGGATTTAGCAGACTGGAAGACAATCACGATCCTTGTCCAGTCCAAGCCTAGCGAGCGTCGCTGGCTCGACCTTCATCTGACAGGACCACTTTATTGGACCTGGAATAGCAACCATACGAAGGGCGAGCTGTTGTCCATACACACTAATGTGAATATGACGTGGTCTGAGAGGACGTGGAGATATGGATTCCTCTTCTATGTATGGAATTTGAGCAGGCTTTTTGCGACAATGTGCTGGAATGATACATCCCGCGCGTCGCACATCGAGAGTGGGTCAAACGTGGATTGTATGCTGGTTGTGATAGTGGACGCATGACAAACAATCACAGGGCGACCTGGAAAAGGCGAAGGGCATTGCCAGAACAGACTATATAGAGGATATGGGAATATGCTCATTTAGAGTACTAGTGGCCTGGCGCAGCACGAGTAAACCGAAGCACCTCTTCCTGACATTTCAACACCGACAATTGGGTACCACCAACCTTGAAGATGTCCTCCATGGCCACTGGTGTGTAGCAGCTCCATGGAGTGATTGAGCAGCACTGACAGTTCAGTAAGACCAAATGACAGCGCTTGACACTGGTCACCCTGGTTTTGTGTGGACAGTCACCTTCCACCCTGACGAAAAACACCTTTTGAGTGGCGATGAACAAGGGATCCAACGATGGCAACTAGACAATGGCCACAAGGTTACAGAGCAAACAGGAATGAATATGAATGCCATTTGCGTGTCGAGAGACTGCAAGTGGATAGTGACTGGGACCAGGGAAGGAGCAAGCGTATGGGATGGAGAGCTGCTTGAAAAAGTCATTGAGGTGGAGGATAAAAAGTGTGTAAGTGCAGTCGATGTCTCACCCGATTCAACCTGGTTTGCCACTGGAACTGGGACTGGAGATGGTGATGACAGCGCAAGCATTTGGAGCCTCACTAATGGAGAGAGATTCGTTGGCCCGCTTAAACACGACAAAAGGATCCATGGAATCAAAATTTCCCCATCTGGGGACTACATCGCTACTGCATGCAAGGAAGGCTCGATCCACATCTTCAACAGCCACTCTGGTGAGGAGCTCATCCAGATTAATGGTACTGTAGCGCAGATGGACTGGGTCACCTCGATTGCCTGGTCAGAAGATGGCCAGCAAATTTTTGATGTGTGCAAAGACAGCAGAATTCGGTCATTCGATGTCTCTACTGGGTCCCAAATTGCTGAATCGCCAAGTCTTATGACTGGTAGTAACATGGTCCCCTCTCTCGCTCTGGCTGCAAATGGAAAATTCATTGCTGCTTTCGCATACCCTCATTCGATCTGGTTCCTGGACACATTGACACTTGCTCAAATTGGACCAGTCATCGAGGATAGCGTTGTTGGCAATGAATGGTTATGCTCGATTGCAATCTCGCCTGACAGCAGTCAACTTGCCACTGGACAGCAGGGCGGGAAAATCATCCTTCATGACCTTGGTAAGATCCTCCCAGAATCATATGGTCCATTCCATGTGAGTAGTTGCGCGCTTTTGATAGTCTGGGCTACCCCCATTCTGATACGTTATGTAGCTATCCAAGGGACATGGTGACAATGATGATGATCTCCTCGAGGTAACTATTTGTTCATTTGTTTCAACCTTGAAGTGTGTTCCCACAGTAGTAATAGGTTGAGGTGGGGCCATCGACCACAGTGGCCCTTGATTTCGACTATGATGAAGTCAGTGATCACTTTGTTTTATCTTGCTTTTATGTTGATGTTGCTTCTGTTGGAGATCACGCCGTAGATAGTATATTCTCTTCTTTTCCTTACTACCGTTTGACCTACACTCGTTACATTACCATATTTAGACATCGCTATTTCCCACATCGTACGGTACAATCCCTCTCCTCC
>JBBPMH010000782.1:0-16379 GCA_038090235.1 Pulveroboletus ravenelii
CACAGATATGCCTTTAAAGTCAATGATACATAACTGTGCCCTCTCCTAAGATTGGGGCTTTTCCATTCACAGTTTGCAAGTATCTGGGCTCTGTGTACTCAATATATTCTGCAAAATCCTTTATGTTGTGTGTAAAGTACACTGATGCACCTGAATCAAGAAGCCACAAGTCTGGTGGCATGGTATGGTTATGTTATCACTGTTTTCCTTTCTCAGAGGTCTTGTTGCAGTCATCACACAATGTAAATGGCAATGTACATAGGTGGTATAGTCCATTCACTACCTACTACAGATGCAAAACAGAAAGTATGTATTGCATTCTGTGACAAAACAGTTTGCACATCAGTGTCTGAGTGAAGTGAAGAAGGAAATTCAACTAACTAAGTTATGAAGAAATATCCAGAGTCCTTCTCCTCATAGATCTCATCCAAGTCATTATCATCCTAAGATGCAGCAGGAGGACCAATCTGTTGAGGCTCATGGTCAGAGTCCTCATCTTCCTCAACTGGGGGTAGCTGAGCAAAGGCAGATCATCCTGGGCTTGCTCTGGCAACTTAATATGCTGGGATATTTAACATGTGAGCAGGATGGGCATTTGTATCATCAAAGTTAGCAATGAAAGGATAAGAACCTTCTCCAGCAGTGGGCTTAGCATCCTTACCATCAAAGTTGAAGAACAATTCCACATATTCATTGTGGTACTCATCCCCTTCTCCAATGGAAACTTGGTCTCTAGTGTCCATAGGGACATCTTCAGAGATTTGAGTGATATATTCCTGAAGGGAGTGACATAGAGTAGGGAGACCATCTTTCCCAAGGTGATAATTAGCCACAGGGTCTAGGGTCCTGACAGTTTCAATAGTGGGCATAATGTTCAAACGATGTGCCAGGGAGATGGCATTTGAAGTATGAGGAAAAGCAGGTGGGCCATAATGGGCTACATCAGTGATATGGGAGAAAACACAAGGATCAGTTACAGTTGAAAACATTGGTAAGTCAGCAGGTGAGAGAATCATTACAGCTGAGAAGATGAAAGAGGTGGTGGCAGAAGAGGCATTGTTGGAAGTATGAGCTGCCTTGCACTTCTGCTGTTTCTTTTCACTCTCTTTAGACCTTTTACTCTGGTGGCAAGGTTTTTTATTCTTTTTGTCTCCTGCAGGAGTGGAAGAGTTTCCTCTTCCCTGCTGCTGTTGCAAGAACTGGGGATCTCCCTCCTTTCACTTAACAGTAGAGACCTTATTTGTATGCTGCTCAGTTTGAGCAGGGCAATGATGAGAAGAGAACTGCTGCCAGGCAGCAGTGACCAAAGTCTCAAGCTCCTGGAGAGTTTTCTCAGGAGGAGGGGTCATACCTTTTCCAGACTTTTCAATGGAGGATTGGTTGATAAAATGGGAGAGGACATCAGCATACTTGGGTAATTTAGCTAGCACCATCATCACCTGTATCTTTTGTGGTATTTGACTTCCACAAGACACACAAATTGTGCATTCAACTTAGCAAAAGTAGGAGCTGGGTGATTATTCTTGGGAAACTGGACATCAAGAAGGACCTTGAACTTGGCATAGGCAGAGGTGATGGTGGGCTTGGAGTAGGCATCCTTGAGGGCCTGCCAAAGGCCATAGGCAATGTTGAAGATAAAGAATCTGGAGGCAATATAAGGTTCAAGTGTCAGGGTCTGCTCTGCTTCACTGCTAACTCTGACAGGAGAGTACACAAAGGGGGTACTGGGCAGAGGTTGGAGAGGTGAGGACTTCAGCTTCAGCAACTTGGGGTGGAGCACTGTGCCCTGGTGATTCCAGGTCCTTGTATTTCAGAGGTTGGGCAAAGGAGGGTCAAAGGGACAGAGATGGAATCTGTCAGATGGGAGAGAGGACAGAGAAGAGGAGTTCACAATGAAGAGGAGAAGATAAAAGACTATAATATTCAAACTGAGGAGTAAGTCCTCAGCAGATTGGACTTATATGTACAGTGGCTCAAATAAGTGTTCTAATGTTGGGCCATTTTGAAAAGACTTGACATTTGCAGAAGAACCAAAATGTATCAGCTCTGATCCTTGCAGGGTCATCAATAGCCCTAACTCTGACCCTGAAGATGAGCCCTTAGTCATGTGATTTGGTTACCATGGCACTGAGATATAACAATTTCAAAATGACATGTCATTGGGACACTTATTTGGGCATGATGTTATTAGTCATCTTTTGGTAAATAACATAATGTTTTGATAGATGCTGTGCTTCAACCCTGTCTCATTATGTAACTTACATAACCCTGGACACTACAGTCAACTCTGAGATAACCCATATCCCTCAGGACAGGCTTGGGAGTATGGGTTTTTATAGAGTTGGGTTATGAGCGAAGTACCCTATTTACATAATCTAGTCACGGGAGCTAAAGTACACTGTCAACTTTGTATCTGTTGCACACCACATTGTGAGAACCTGTGTCCTTTTCCCAAACAATCCCAGCATTGTCTCCAGCTTATGCATATACGGATCCTCCAGACTTGTTTCTTGAATATACCTTTCCAAGTGAAGGGCCCCCTGGATCGCTTCACTGTGTGTAAGAACTGGTTCATCTGGACCATCGCTCAAATCCATTGTGCCAGGCTCAGTGCCATCTGATGATTCTCACCTCCATCACTGCTTGAAAAATATCTTCATTTGTCACTTCAAAAACATTGTAAGTCTCCTCTTTAGGATTCAATAGCTCTTGTATGCTCATTCAATTTGCATGTTGCAGGACTCCAGTGGCCTCCAAATCATCAAGCACTTCATGCACAGCTTCCTTGGCCTGTGCAACAGGGTTAACACTTGAGCCAGTTGGCTTAGAAGTATGGATTAGGGATGAAATCGGAAGTGATGGCTGTGCAAGAGGTGCTGATATGATAGAAGGGAGGATTTTGGCTTGGCTCCAGCAATTCTGAATCATTGTTGCATTTACCTTGTTCCAAGCTGTATCTGCAAGCTTCATAGCCTCAAGTTGGTTGATGTTGTATATGTCTGACAGTATAATACCAGAATCATAGAGATCAATGGCATACTCAATGAAGTATGCATGGTATTTCACTTTGAAACAATGGATGATTCCCTGATCGTTAGGCTGAATGTGTGCAGTGAGATTCAGTGTGAAGTTGACAACACATATATTAGTGAGCATGTCTAGGACAATGTGTCCAGAGAAGTTATCCTGGAGAAGTAAGATGTTTCGCCCTTCAATTCTGAGTTTGTGATCCCAATCTAGTAACCATTCCTGATACAAAGTGGCCATCATCCAAGCTTTTGCATTGTTTCGATATTGGAAGCTATATTGGGAACCAGTTTTATTTTTGAATGCCTGGGGCTCTTGGGCTTTCCCAATAATCAACAGAGGTAGCTTTTTAGAACCATCTGCATTTGTAACGAGCAGATATGTAAGCCAAAGCTTTTTTCCCTTCACACCCACATTTTGCTTGTCAGCAAGACCACAATTGGGAGATATCCTGGATTCACAGAATTTGTTGAATTATCCAAAAATATAAATTAGAGCTTACATATAAAAAAAGATATTTTGTCTGCATTGAAGATATCAGACCACTTATGGCCTGCAGCTTCAATCAAGTGCCACATGCACAGCTGCTCATCTTCAATAGTATCAGACTATGCAGATGCAGCTTCACCATGCCATTTGATGTTCCTTAATCCATTTCATATCTTGAAACTAGTTAGCCAGCCTTCACTAAGGTTTAGACATTCATCATCTGGTATGCCTGCAAGGTTTGCAAAGGCATTCCACTTTTGGCAAAGAACATCGCCTGTCAACAACACTCCATCAGCTATTGCTTTCAACACCCAAAGCTCCAACATTTTGGTAATTTCTGGATACTGGGTTTGACAGACATGCTTTGTTAAGTGTGAAACACAGTCTTGGCTGCTCTCATACTCAGCCCGCTGAAAGAAAGAAAGGGGGTATGGGGGTGTAGTGTAGGTGGATGAGTTTACTCATCCCAAGGGGTTCTAGGGAGGATTAGTAGCAAGGACAGGTTAGCTACAACCGACCTCAGTGAGTGAGAGTGAAGTGATGAGAGTCCAGATGATGATCCAAATAGAAAATGAGCAATCCAGTTGAAAATGGGGGCTGGAAACTGATAAAGTGAGGAAAATGACGAAGTGGTGGCCTAGGACAATGGCCAAAGGGAAACTGACAAAGCGGTGGCCTAGGACGAGGGCTGAAGGGAGACTGACAAAGTGGTGGCCAAGGACAAGGGCCAGAGAGAAACTGACAAAGCTGGCCAAGGACAAGGGCTGGATACGAGAGAAAACGATGGCGAGGATGGTGCCGATGACAATGAGCACAATTCAGACGATTGTTACGTTTCACTTTTACCTGACTTGTTTCCACTTTGTTTCCTCCCTTTGTCATTGAACATTAGTCTCCTCATCCAATTCTCTTGTATTGGGCTCGTAGCTCCACACTTAGTCACTTCATTCCTTTTGCCATTCGTCAGTTGACTCATATGCTTCATAACCCATGTTTCCTTACGACTGTCTTTATCTTGTCATGTTTTCTCTTAAGCACTATATAAACTCGCTTGTAGGTCTACCTGTACTCTAACTTAGACCTACTCGGCAATCCAGTTGCTTCTTTGTGTCTTTGCTCCACACTTGACTGAGCGCTTTGCTCTTACCCTCATTTCCTCACTAGCTAAAGTGGCTAGGCGAGATCTTTGACCTCTGAAACTATCATTGACTAGTTGTCGGATGAACCCTTGACCCTGCAACTCGCAGGCAACATCTCTTGTCCTTGACTCATTGAAGCAGCCTGCTGACAACGTCTCTCGTCCTCAATCCTTAGCTGAGTCCATGCCTTGACCCTTTGGGATCAAGCGTAACAACGATAATGTGGGGTGCAGAGAGATGAGATTCCAAGATCTCAATATACAATCTTTATAGTCCAGGCATTCCCTGGACTTGGTAACTATAGTAACATATGGGGCCCTCTCAAGGAATGCCTGAATCTAAGTAACGGAACTTCAAAATGACAATGTATGGTGATCAAAAACATGAGAGAGAACGATAGTGGCAAAGAACCGACAAGGAATAGGTAAAAATAAACAATCTGGCTGGCACACCTGGCCTGGATTGAATGAATACATATGAGTCCAGTACCAGATACTAGAGTCCAGACAGCAGATACAATAAAGAAGAAACAGACTGACCTCGAGCTAGTACGGACAGACTCAGGATGCAATGAGGTAACTTGGGGGATGCCTGGATGAACAGGAAACGATAGTATGTGACCATAGGAGGCCACTGACTCCTACACTGATGTCATACAACTCTTTAACACAGAGTTTTACAGCGTGATGTCACAGGTAATCACATGAACCTGGGGACCAGATATGTCGTCTATCCCTAAACGTAACTGTAGTCACATGACTAAATGGGTACTAGTGCACTTTGTACCAGGAGCAACGTTACCCTTATTTATGAATGGCAGACGACCATATATGCAGATGGATAACTGTGTCTAGCGGCTGCTTGTCAAGTGAACAAGTACTTGAGATGTTCTCTTAACCCTGAGATCCAGGTGGCTCCTTTACAGAGAGCTGGGCTGTTTGAAAGATACTAGTGGGAGCAAAGGCTTGACCAACTAGGCAATTAAAAGAGTAGAAAGGATAGGTTCAGGAGATGTGTCATATCCTGCGCAACTCCTAACTCTGGATCCAACTCCAGCCCTGTTTCCTCGAACTCCGGTGCGTTCTCGATGAGTGCGCACCCTAGACCCTCTGGACCTTGTACTTAGTAATTCCTACTTACGTTCCATTCTTCGCTTATCTTGTATACCACCTGTCTCTCTTCATAGCCCCTCCGACCCTGGAGCACAGCTCCGTTGTACTACTCCACCTCTGGCTCCAAGTTACCGGTCCTCATACCAGTGCTCCCCCTCCGTATATAAGACTCCATATCATGTTGTAGATACCTCAGTTCAAATATCGACTAAGACACTCCCCGTCTTCTCTAACCCTCTGCTTGAGCCTTGATGGCTCTCCTCTGACCCCTCCGCTGACCTCTGTTGCTTGCAACAAGGTCCCCTTTGATTCTTCACCTGGCCCTCCGTAAATTCAGGGCAACTAGACTTGTGACAGAGGCGCACCACATACAGTGAAGCCGAAGCCCTGTTTGAACTCCAGAGTTCTGGAGTTGTTCTCGGAGTTTCGTTCTTAACAGTATATTTAAACTGCCTACTGTTAACAAAGTCCAAACCCGTATGCCTACCATGGCCACCCATATCACACGATCTCGCTCCCATGCCATAGGTGCAAACCCACCTCCATTTCCACGCTTCAATCCTTTGAGCGTGTTCACCAGCAGTCACTGGGGCCCTGCCTTCGTCGACCAATTTCACAGTTTCTCCACCCACCATACACCTGCATCCACCTCTCAAGGACGCGCCCCTCATCACTCTCCAACTCCCGATGCTCACATCATCCAACTCCCAGATGATGAACCTCCTCAGCTCCCAGAGGTGTGGCCTCCCCACATGCCTCAAAATAGGCCTGGTCCGGACAGTCCAGATGGTCCTGGAGGTGACTCCTCCGATGATGACCCTAACTTCCCAGACCTTGCCCCCGACAAAAGCAATGACGAAGAAGATGGCAATGAAGGTGGTGATGAGTAGGTGCCTTGTGACACCCTCGCCCTGCTCACTGATGCCATCTGCAGTCTAGCCCGCTCCTCTCGCCACTGCCCTGCTAAAAGCACTCCCCACACTAAAGTCTGTGAGCCAGACCAGTTCGACGGAACTGAACCCTGGAAGCTCTGGACCTACTTGGTCCAGTGCGAACTCAATTTCCAGGACTGCCCAAAGGCCTTCTGCATGAACCGCGCTAAAGTCACCTTTGTGCAGTCCTACCTGAAGGGGATAGCACTGGAATGGTTTGAGCTGGACCTCCTCCTTGACAACAATCTGGACCTCCGTCCGCTCTGGATGGATGACTACCGGGAGTTCATCCTAGAACTCCAAACCAATTTCGGCCCACACGACCCTGTTGGAGATGTGGAGCACCAACTCGACCACCTGTCCATGAAGGACACCCAACGTATTAACAAATATGTGGTTGAGTTCAACCATATTGCTTCGCAGATCCGAGGATACGGAAAAGGTGCCCTCTGGCACCACTTCTACAATGGCCTCCCCGACTGAATCAAAGACGAGATCTCTCATGTCGGGAAGCCCCCCACCCTCTCCGAACTCCATGCCCTTGCTCAGGCTATCGACACACGTTATTGGGAGTGCAAGTCCGAGGTTAGCCACCAAGTGAAACCCTCCACCAATCCCTCCTCGTCGAAGTCCAACAAACCTTCCACCTCTGGAAAAGACAACTCCGGTGGTACCAAGAACTCCAGTGGCTCCAAGGACTTCAAGAAGTCCAAGGGAAAGTCTGCCACCTCCAACACCCCAAAGCCCGACCTCTCCTCTAAGTTGGGAAAGGACAGCAAGCTTACCACCATTGAGCGCAAGCGTTGCTTCGATCTGAAGCTGTGCATGTTCTGCAGTCTTGCTGGGCATATGGCCAAGGACTATCTGAGATCCACCTCCAAGGCCTCTACAGGCCGCAAAGTGAAGGCCACTACTCTGGAAGCCAAACCAGAGACCTTTTCAGAGGCAAAAAAATAGAGTGCGACCTCCAGGACTCCACACAGTCTGGAGGTTGCGTTAACCCCGTCTGTGCACCTAAGGAGATCCAACTCAACGTGTCTGCTCTTTCCGACCCCCATTCCCTTGTCCCCTCTGTTAGTCTTATTGGACAGGACATTCCTCCATTCCCCATGCTTGTAGACTCTGGTTCCTCTGATTGTTTCATAGATACGTCATTTGTCAATAAACACAGTCTTTCAACCTACTCCATACCCCCGATCCAACTCCGACTTTTCGATGGAACAACCAACTCCACGATCACTCAAGCCATTAACCTCTCCGTCTGCTTCGAAACTGGCAACATCACCCCGACAATGTTATACATCACTCCGCTGGACGGCTTCTGTTCTCTTGTCCTGGGACACAACTGGCTCACCTGCTTCAATCCATTGATTGATTGGGTTTCAAGCAGTATCTCATTCCACTCATCTAAGCAGCCCGTGCCTGCAAACCCAAGCTCATCTCCACAGCCTCCGGATCTTTCTCCTCCTGCTGACCCTGTCACCCCAGATCTGCCTAGTTTCTCCGAACGCAAGGCTCCACCCATTACATTCGTCAGTGCCCCTGCTTTCGTGCTGGCCTGTCGACTCCAGGGCTCCACCCAGTTTAGCCTGCAAATCTGCCCCGAGAAGAGCGACCTCTGCTCTGCCTCCGCAAACCCTCCTCCCAAGTCAGTCGATCTCTCCAGAATTTCTCCAGAGTACCATGACTTCGCTGACGTGTTCAGCAAGAGCAAAGTGTCCATGCTTGCTCTGTATCATGAGCACGATCTGAAGATCAACCTCGAGGAAGGAGCCTCTCCTCCTTTGGGCACCCTCTACTCCCTGTCTCCCTCCAGATGTTCCTCAACGAACACCTGAAAAATGGGTTTATCTGCCCATTCTTCTCCACTCATGCCACTCCAGTCCTCTTTGTCCACAAGAAGGATGGTTCCCTCCATCTTTGCATCGACTTCTGAGAACTCAACAAGATCACAAAGAAAGACCGCTACCCGCTCCACCGCATCTCCAATCTCCTCGATGCTCTGAGCTGCACCAAGGTCTACACCAAAATTGACCTCCGGCACACATACCACCTGGTCCACGTCACTGAGGGCAATGAATGGAAGACCTCCTTCTGAACACGCTATGGCTCTTTTGAGTGGCTAGTTATGCCATTCAGTCTGACGAACGCCCCTGCGGCATTCCAGCGGTTTGTTAACTCCATCTTCACTGATCTCCTCGACGTTTGCATCATTGTCTACCTGGATGACATCCTAATCTTCTCCGAAGACAAAGCCTCCCACAGAGAGCATGTCTGGGAAGTCCTCCAGAGACTCCGCAAACATGGTCTCTACGTGAAACCTGAGAAGTGCAAATGGAATACTGTTACACTTGATCCCGAAAGGTCAAAGTATGAACTCGGCTAAGGAACAAGGATGAGGGTTGTTGTCAGTTGGTTGCTGCAACAAGACAAGGATTGGTGACGCAGCCTGCAACTTGCAGGGTCAAGGGTTCGTTCGACGTCAAGTCGACGAAGGCTTCAGGGTCAGGGATCTTGCCTAGTTTTCTACTAGCAAGGAGACGAAGGTATGAGCAAAGCGCTCAGTCGAGTGTGGAGCGAAGACACGCAGAGGAAAGCAACTAGATTGCCGAGTAGGTCTAAGTTAGGGAAAACAAGTAGACCTATGATCAAGGCTTATGTAGTATGTTGGAAGGTAACAAGGTAAAACAGGAACAATGAAAGAGAAACATAGATTGGTAAGCACATGTGTAAGACAATGAATAGCAGTTAGGACTTGGTGACTAAGTGTGGAGCTACAAGTCCGATATGAGAGAATTGGACAAGGAGAGTAAAGTTCAATGACAAATGATGGAAACAAGTAAAGATAACAGTGAAATGTAATATTACCCCCCGTTTAAGGCGAGGAGACACCATTGACTTATCTAAAATTCCCGGTAGCTATAACCAGGGGAACCGGTCATGTTGCTGTAAGCTTTGGCTGAGAAGGGGTCATCGTCGGGAGAGTCCACACGAGGGGGAGGGACAGGGAGGGGACTCCCAGAATGCCTATGAGGGCGTGCACAAAACGGTTGCTGGTGATGGAGTCAGCAAGAGGAGGGCATTGGGGATAGCAGAGAGGGGGGCGTTGGGGATGGCGGAGAGGGGGGCAGTGTGGATCGGCGAGAATGTCTAGATGAGAACGACGAGGAGAATGTCCCACTTGGAGGGTGGCGAGGGGAGCGAACAGTGGAGAGGTCAACCCACAGCAGGGTTCGTTGGGGGACTCCAGCACGGCGATGTACCATGGCACATTGGTACTGTGCATGTCCTGGGGCCCAAGTGTGGCAGGTGGGGCATTCGTAGAGTTAGCAGTTGACTCATACGTGCCCAAGCCAGTGGCATTGGAAGCATGCCTGCCTGTAAAGCGGGTGAGACGAGGGAAGGGGCCATGGGTATCATTCCCAGTAAGAGAGTTCCTCCCTTTCCAGGGTGGCTATCTCCTCGGGGTCGAGAGGGGAGGACGAGGCGGAGGGGTTGTAATCTTATCCAAGACTGTCAAAGTGGGTGGTGATGGAGCGGCAGTAATGGGGGCAGTTGAGTTCAGCCTTTTCAGCGAGGTAGCGATCGAGGTCAGCCATGTACTCTCCTAACCTCATCTGGTATCCTAATGACCTGAGATGTCCACAGAGGACAGCACGGATTGAGCGCAGGTGGTGTTTAGCCACGATCAGGTCCGAGTGGGAGTGGAGGGAGTCGATTAACAGGTCAGGGTGGCAGACCTCCAGGAAGGCATCTATTAGAGAGGCTAAGGGAGAACTGGGTGAAAGGTTATCATCCATTGGGAGGGCGAGATGGGGGTTGGCAATATGCGTCATGAGGAGAGTGTGATATTCCTCATCGGGGAGGTCATCCCGGAGACATTGGGCATAGATGGGGATGTCTGGGGGGTGGATTCCGTTGTCATGGCTATGGTGGAGGATTCGCCATTCGCTGATGGTAGGGTGAGGGGAATCGGGGCGAGTGGGGGAGTCAGTTGGGGAAGACAACATTACAGAGGAGGGGGAGGTTGGTCCAGTTGTTGGAGAACCCAGTTGAATAGGATGAAGAGGAGCTCAAACGCTCTCTGTGGATCCCTGAACAGGCAGAACATCCATACTAGTAGTCATTCCTGCTCCAGAAGAATTCGGAGCATTCCCAGAGTTAGGGGAGGGTATGCTGTGAGAGGGGCAAGAGGGGGCATTGGAGGTAGACATGTAGCGGATTATGTGGGAGACAGAATGGGGGAAGAACTTGGGGTGGAGGTGTTTATATGCTTTTAGGACGAGCAGGGCATTGTTCATTTCTGACTCCAAAATCCATGAGTCTTCTTCTGCTGAGTATCCTTTCCATCGGACAAGATATTTCCAATGGGACAGAGCTCCACGGTGACGTACAATCTTTTCGACTTTGTATTCTTCTTCTCCTTCTATTAGGTCCGGTGGTGGAGCTGGGAAGTTCTGTCCGTGTACGTTGTTTTCATGATAGGGCGATAAGAGAGAAGCATGGAACACGGGGTGGATTTTCCATGTGGAGGGGAGTCGGAGTTCATAAGAGATAGGTGATAAGACTTTTGTGATGATGAAGGGTCCTTCTCGTTTTGGGGCGAATTTAGGGCTGGTGAGGGAGCATTTTAAGTTTCGGGCTTCCAGCCATACCTTATCTCCTTGCTTCCATGGGTTGAACCCTCGTGTGTTCCTGGATTTCATTACTTGGCAGGCTAGTTCGTGTGCTGCCAAGGCTTCATTTCGCAGGTGAGATAAGAGTTTGAGCCGTGATTCGATAGTGGGAAGGTTTGTTTCCACAATGATTGTGGGGAGAGGTTTCGGTTCATATCCCATCATGAGATAGAACAGAGATTGGCCAGTGACAGAGTGGGGGTGGTGATTGTGAGCAAATTCTGCCATTGGGATATGTTCTGCCTAGCTGGTCGGGTTGTTGTGGCAAAAGATTCGCAAATAGGTTTCAACTTCTTGATTAACCCATTCAGTTTCTCCATCAGTTTGGGGGTGGTAGGCGGTGGAGAGGGCAAGGGAGTATCCGAGGAGGGATGCTAAAGATTTGGCGAATTCTGAGGTGAATTGAGGGCCTCAGTCAGATATGATCTTGTTGTAAAGTCCGAATCTTGTGTATACTTTGTGGAAAAAGAGGTGGGCAATTCCTTCGGCAGTGACGGATTTCTTAGTTGGGCACAAAATTACCCCCTTAGTAAGCCCATGGTCGACCACGACCAGTAGACTATCAAACCCATTGGACAGGGGAAGGTCCGTGATTAGATCACAGGACAGTTGTTGGAAGGGGCGAGTACAGGAAGAGGAGATAGGGGTTAAGGGAGCGACTGTGGGATGTGTATTGACCTTGTTCTGCTGGCAGAGGGCACAACCCTGGACATAGTTTCGGACAAAGGAGGCCAGACTGGGCCACCAGAAGTCACAAGAAACAAGTTGACGGGTTTTAAAAAAACCAGGGTGACCGGCGAAGAGGTCATGGCAGGCGGAAACAGTGGCATGTCGGTGGGAGTCAGGTAGGTAGACATGGCCCTGGTAGGTGAGGATGCCGGCTTCAAACTTCCAGTCTGAAAGGCAGGAGTGGAATTGCGAAGGAACAGTACCTTCAAGGGCATGGAGTGTATCAAGCACGAGGGGGTTGGTGGTGGACGAGGCAGCAACTTTCACAGAGAGGTCCATGTCAATTAAGTTTATAAAAAGGTCGGCTGGGAGAAGGGTGACATCAACATTGTCATCATCGTCACCATTGGTGTGGTTGGGTTAACGAGAGAGAGCATTGGGGGCCACAAGGGAAGAGCCTGGGACGTGGGTAAATTTAAGATCAAAGTCGGCCAGGTCAAGGAGCCAGCAAGCTTGCTGGTGGTTGAGCTTGTGTGGTTCTTGAAAATAGGTGAGATTCTTGTGGTCGGTTAGTGTCACGACAGTGATTTTGGCTTATACCCTTATCTATTCTTTCCCTCTTATCTTATCTATACCTCATTCCAATTCCTGGTCTAGACCAGTTCCCTGTGACATCATGCCTTGGTCAGCATTGCATCATCGCTACGTCACACTACGTCATTCCATTCTAGGACGAAGGGCTTATTTGGGCTTAGGGTTGGTTCAGGGTTATTATGCTTCTCTTCCATTCCTTCGCTTCTATTTAATCTCCGTTCTGCTTCTTTATTCATTTCCGCTTCTTCTATTGTTATAGGGTTTCCATGGGTCTAGAATGTATTATGTAGTTACCACATATATAGTAGTATTTAACCAGTATTCATAGGATGTACCTACTCATACTTGGAATTCTCATCCTTCTGCTCTTGTCTTCACCAACATTAGTAGCTGCAGGCTTTCCTTGGTTGTTCACTTTGAGCCGCCCGGGATTGATCCCTGATAGTTAGGACGTCAACTGGGAATGTGGAGCCATGAAGGTGGTGGTGCCAAACCTTGAGAGCCTGGATGATGGCAAGGAGTTCTCGATCATAGATGTCATAGTTTCATTCGGTGGGGGAAAGGGATTGGGAGAGGTAAGCGCAAGGCTTAAGGTTGCCATTACTATCTGGTTGAAGGAGAATTCTGCTGGTTGCCCATTTGGAGGCGTCGGTTGAGACAGCAAAGGGTCGGGTAGGGTCTGGTAATTGGAGGACTGGTTCGGCAAGAAAGGCGTCCTTCAAGGCTTTGAAGGCTGTTTCACATGATGTTGACCAGTCCCAAGGATGATCCTTCTTTGTAAGGTCAAGGAGGGGTCGGGCGACGGTGGAGTAATCAGGGATGAACTGATGGTAGAAGTTGGCAAAACCGAGGAATGATCGGACATCTTTAACCTTGGTGGGTGTAGGCCAATCCACGATTCCTGCTAGTTTTATGGGGTCCATAGCAAGTTCGCCAGGTTTGACTACCATGCCAAGGTATTCTACCTGGTTTGCAGCAAACTCACATTTTTCTAGTTTGAGATGGAGATCGAGTTCCTCTATGCATTTCAGAACGCGGCGAGTTCGTTCAATGTGGGTCTTCTCATCGGGGGAGAAGATGAGGAGGTCATCCATATAGATGACGAGCTATCCTTTCGCGATGAGGTCATGGAATGAGTCATTCATAAACTGCTGAAAGGTGGCAGGGGAGTTGGTGAGACCGAAGAACATCACCGTGGGTTCAAAGAGTCCTTTGTGTGTGACAAAGGCTGCTTTCCAGCAGTCCTATTCTTTAATACGAATGTTGTTATAACCCCATCGAATGTCAAATTTGGTGAACACATTAGCCCCTTGCAAACGATCTACGAGATCAGAGATGAGAGGAAGGGGGTAAGTGTCGTGGACGGTATGTTGGTTCAGATACCGGTAGTCCTGGCAGGGATGGAGTTTCCCATCTTTGTTTTTAACGAAGAAAAAGGGGGAGGACTGGGGAGATTTTGATGGGCAGATTTTCCCAGACCAAAGGTTTTCTTCGAGGAAGTCTTCTGTGGCTTTCTTTTCTTCTTCGGTAAGGGAATAGAGTTTGGCGGGTTTTGGTTTGAACGTCTCATCCAATTCAATGGGATGGTCATAGGGCCAGGTTGGAGGGACATGGTCGGCTAATTCTTTGGCGAACACAGAGGCGAAGTCGGTGAATTCAGAGAGGAGGATAGTGGTTTTCTTTTCGGGGAGTGCATGGATGGCAAGGTCCATGGCGGTGGTGAGTTTTCTAACCATTTCAGCTTCTTCCCAATTTTTCCATTCAGAGTGAGTGGGGAATCTCCCTCCTTTATCGTAGTTAAGGTAGACGTAAAGATCTTCATCCCATTTCTTGTCAGTGTTAATGTGGCGAATTTGATGGGAGTTGGGATGGGGTGCATGTCGGGTGGCATATTCCATCAACCATTTGTCTAGCATTGGGTTGTTCGATCCCTGGGGGGAACCTTGTGGTCTGTTTTCCAGTAGGGATTCGGAGATGGGGAGGGTCAAGGTATACGTTGGCCAATCAATGGTGGGGTTGGCCATTTTCAACCAAGTCATCCCCAGTATGACCGGGGTTTCTCCAAGGTGCATGATGTTAAACTCTTCGGAGTAACGGAGGTCAGCTAGGCTGAAGTCTATAGTGATGATGAATTTTATTTCTCTGCAGCTATTAGGGGTTGAATTGGTGTTTCATACTGGAATAGGTTGGGGGAGTCGGGTTATAGGGAGTCGGTGTTTCTTGGCGAACTCCCAGTCAATGCAGGAGCAACTTGCTCCTGAGTCAAGGACGGTGTGGGTTCTAACGTCTTTTGTTTTAGGTGTAAGGGCGATGGGGAGGACGATTGCCTTTGATTTCCTTGCTACTAATACATGAGAGTCAGGAGAAGTTTGCATTAGGGGAACTTCTCCTTTTAAAAAGATGAATCCCATTTTCCGAATGTTACTTTTTTCACGTTTTCCCCTTTCTCCTCTTCTTTGTCTTCGATTTCTTGGAGTTTAGGGAGGTCGTCGGTTTTCACTCTTTTTACTTGTCAGGGTTGGGGGGTGTTTTTGCTAGTGAACATTGGGCATTTGTTGGACATGTATCCCGGTTGGCGGCAACGGAAGCAGAGTTTCTTTTTGAAGCAACGTTTTCTTTCGGCAGGGGTGAGTTTGCCTACTCGGACGATGTCTATGTCCATGGCATCTGGGTCTCGAGCGGGGGTGGTCGCTTTTCCCTGAGTCTGAGAGAAGTAGGAGAACTTGGTCTGGCTTCCAGAGTTGAAAGCTTCAGCTCGTTCCCAGTGGGTGACGAAGTGCACCACCTTGGTATACCAAGACTCTATTTTCTCCGGGACGAAGTCCATGGCGAAAATCCGTTGTCAGACTGTTTCAGGGAGGCCTTCCACGAAGAAGGAAATAAGGATGTCTTCTTTGGTTACTCCGCTAATGGCCACTTGGTTTTTGAACTCAGCTATGTAGGCATTGAAATCTTCAGTTTTCCGAACCCTGGTGCGCACCAGCCAGTGGATGGCTTGGGCTTTGGTGTCCTCATGTTCAAATGTGGCTTTAAATTCTACTATAAATTCAACCCAGGTCCCAAACTTTCCGTTGGCGAGGACTTTAGTTCAGAACATGTTTGCCCAGGTAGAGGCTGACCCTTTGGTCATAAAGGAGAGAGTGAAGGCGATTCACTTGTCATCGTTGTTATAGATCTCCTTGTTGATCATGAGGTAGATGTCGACGGAGTTGAGCCATGGAACTGCTTTGGCATAGGTTCCATTGAAATCTTTGGGCCTAGAGAGGCGTAGTTCGGTAGGTTTGTTTGACATAGGGGATGGGGGATGGGGGACGGGAGAATGGGGGTGGGGTTGGTGGTCTGCAAGGTGGTTGGTTTCGTCTGGCACGCCACTCGTCTCTTTGTCGACGTAGTTCCTCAGTTTCTAGATGAGGGTAGACTGGTTGTCGGGTAGTTGGGGTTGGAGATGGGGGAGTTGGTTCTCGGGAAAGGGAGAGTTCTGCTGAAAGGCGTTGGGCAAGTTCAGTGTCCTCCTGTTGTTCAGCAACAGAGGAGATAGGTACATCAGGGGATAGTGAATGTCGTTCTTCACTTGGTTGTGGGTCAGGGTCGGAGTCATCAGTGTCTCTGATGGTTTCTCAGGCAGGTCCAAGAAGGTTATTGAAGAATGAGGTTTGGCGAGGTTGGGGTGCTCGTGATGACTGAGGTTGTCGCGACGATAAGGGGCATTGGGGTGGATGGTTGGAGGAAATGTTGGTGGCT
>JBBPMH010000783.1:0-16376 GCA_038090235.1 Pulveroboletus ravenelii
TTCTAGACAGTTGGTTTTTATTTTTCAAGCTTTATATGCAATACCTGATGTTATCCAGATTATTGCCAAAGACCAGTCCTTCCCAGTAAATCTACTATCCATTGTCTAATATGTTTACTGAAATATATATATATATCTTTCAGGGTTCTTCTCAAACAATGGATATAACACCTATGGTATGTATATTTGTCAGAATATATATATATGTATATATATTAATTTATTATGCATTCCAGGCTAGAAAGACAGCTAGCACACAAGAGGATGTACTCAACCAGGGTATAGGTACATTGACTAATTCTGAATTTTAATAAATTCTATATTTTTTTCCAATAGGTTTTATACTACTTCTTCAATATTCCTTCACCCTTTTTCCAAATGAGTTTGAAGATCTCTTTGCTTTGGCTACAAAAAAATATACAGAAAGTGGAACATCTTCTAAGATGTCCAAGGAAGTGCATAAGCTTTCTTCCATATATTCTACCATCTATAGCACAGAAGAAAAAGCAAAGCTTATCATAGATATTATCTCACAGCATCTTTTGTGTAAATAGCAAGGTGAAAAGGCATTTCACACACTTCCTTTATCTTATAGCACAGGTTGAGTGCTATGACTTATAGAAATTTTTGTTTTTTTTCTTACAATGTAAAATGGAGTGCTCTTAAGTTCTATATATACATAAGTAGTAGCTTAAAAAAGTGTCCCAATCTTGAGTCATTTTAAAAATATTTGATATTTATAAGAGCAAAAATAAATGAGGACAAGAGTCATTGATGATACTAACCCTTATCCTGAATTTGAGCACAAAATCATGTGATTTGTTATTATGCATCAGAACTCAATCAAAGGCTAGCAAAGAGCTAACTATCTCAACTGATGAAGATGAATCCCAAGCATAAGAGCTACTTTACAGAGGTAATCTACTTACATATATATATACTAGGAAGTATATTGTCCTCTAGAATAGATACAGTGAGTGAAAAAACCCTTGCAATGTTTGGCCATGTTGTACTAAGTGCGATGTAGCACTAGAGGGTGTGGGAATCCCACTTCGCGTTAGTGGGCCGGGATGTAGCACTGACTAATGGCTACAAATCAGTTCTTGGGTCATGTGATTTGGCCCAGGCACTGTGGAGATATGTCAATTGTAAAATGGCTATACCATTGCAAGGGTTTATTTACTTTCAGCTTTGAAAGTGAAATCTAAGTTAAATATAGGAATATTTGTGTTTTTTTGATCCTACAAACAAAGATGCACATATAAAAATTATGTCTGAGTTTTAAAAAGTTCACAGACCTCTTTATTCCCAATCTTTATCATTATGAGATCTATTATTCCCACTTAAAAGAATACCATTTTGATTCTGGTCATTCTGCTTTCTCCATTGCCTCCACCACTGGTCTCCACCTCTCTACTATCTCTTGGCTTCATTCCAAGGAGCATTCTCATCTACAAAAGTCCATTGGTGGTCATCCATTCAAGCTTGCCCCTGCAAATATTTGTTATGCTATTTATCTTATTTTCTCTCACAAGGCCAAAAATGCTGTTCAGGTGACAAAAGCTCTTACTGGAATCATTAATTAGCCCCTCAATCCAAATACAGTCTGCCAACACTTGAACAAGACTGGTATGAAGGCAGTAGTCAAGCAAAAATGATCTATTCTTTCTGCAAAACATCACATAGCAAGACTAGACTTTGCTTATGCTCACAAGAATTGGAATTTGGAGGACTGGAAGAAGGTGGTATGGTCTGATGAGATCAAAATTAATTGCCTAGGGTCAGATAGGTGCAAATGGGTATGGAAAAAAGCCAGAAGAGAGGCTTAGTGATAGGTTAGTAGAGGGAATACTCAAACTTGAGAGAGGATTTCTGATGATATGGGGCTGTATGGCTTGGGAGGGCATTGGATATGCCACCAAGATTGATTGTAGGATGGATGGATGGGGATCTATACCTTCAAATGTTGAAGGATGAACTTCAAAATTCCTTTTAGCATTGTGGTCTCAATTTTCCTGATATCATTTTTCAGCAAGATAATGACCCCAAGCACACCTGTAAAAAGATCAAGGAATGGCTAGATGAACAAGAGTTTAGGACTATGATATGGCCAGCACAGTCCCCAGATCTTAATCCCATAAAACATATCTGGTGTTACCTAAAAAGGAGGCTTGCAGAGTATGAATACCCCCAAAAAGGAATATTGGAGTTATGAGAGAGGGTAGAGATGGAGTGGAACAAGATACCAGCTGCAGAGTGTCAGAAGTTGATTGAAAGCATGCCTAGGAGGGTTGAGGCAGTGCTTAAAGCAAAAGGAGGCTATACCAAGTACTAATATTTCCAAAATACTCTTTTGCTTTCAAAAGTGAATAAACTCTTGCAATAGTATGTATAGCCATTTTACAATTGACATATCTCCACAGTGCCTGGGTCAAATCACATGACCCCAGGACCGATTTGTAGCCATTAGTCAGCGCTACATCCAGGCCCACCAAAGCTAAGCAGGATTCCCATACCCCCTAGTGCTACATCACACTGAGTACAAAATGGCCAAACATTGCAAGGGTTTTTTCACTCACTGTATATACTGCTCAGCCATTCATTCTTCTTTCTACCTCTGCAAATATTCTCACTCTATTACATCCCATGCATTCCTAAACCATCAAGAAATCTCTTCCAGACTTTACTGTTCCCTAAATGCTTTCTATTGCAAAGAACCAAGGTGTTTTTCATATATACAGTGGCTCAAACAATTGTCCCAATGTTTGTATGTTTTGCACTAATGGTGATATTCCCCAACAACAACTAACCCTAACCCTAACATGTTGGTGTATGAAATGGAGATCTCATTCTGGGCTACATGATTGGTCTATAGTGCAAAAGATTTGGATGGGATCTGATTGAATGACAGCTATTTCAAAACAGTCACTCATTGGGACAATTGTTTGACTTTATGATTTAGTACTTGGTATGACCTCCTTTTGCCTTGATAACTGCTTGAATCCTTCTAGGCATACTTTCTATCCACTTCTGACACTCTTCCACAGATATCTTGTTCCACTCCTCTGCTATTCTCTCCCATAACTGATGAACCCCAGTAGATGCAGTTGAATAACTTGAAAGGCATCTCCCGAGATGACCCCAGGTATGTTCAATAGGATTAAGGTCTGGAGATTGTGCAGGCCAGTCTAGAAGCTTGATATCTTGCTCCTGGAACCATGTCTGAGCCCTTTTTGAGGTATGCTTGGGATCATTATCTTGTTGAAAGATAATATCATCTTCAGGAATACCAGATTCTTCCATGCTTTGCAGCAATCCTGCCTCCAAAATTGCCACATACTGTTCAGCATCCATCCTCCCCTCAACCTCACTCAGAACCCTCACTCCATTCCATCCAATGCAGCCCCATACCATTAGAGAACCCCCTCCAAACTTCACTGTACCTTTGACTTCTCTGGAAATCAGGCCCTCACCCTTCTTTTTCCACACATACTCCTGTCCATCTGACCCAATCCTATTGATCTTGGTTTCATCTGACCAGATAACCCTTTTCCAGTCCTCTATAGTCCAATGTTGATACTTGAGAGCAAAGGCCAATCTCCTTTTTCTATGGCTGGCAGAAAGAAGAGGTTTTTTCTTCTTCACCACAGCCTTCAATGAGGCCTCTTTCAGGGTATTTCTCACTGTCTGTGAGGAGACAGGAGAGTCAATGATGGAATTGATGAAATGAGTGGCCTGGACTGCATTTTTGGCCTTGCCAGTAATGATTTGCTGGACAATAGCATGCTTGTTGGTAGAGGTAAGCTTGGAAGGGCAACCAGCCTGAAGCTTCTCCTCTCCAGATTGGATCTCCTGAAGTACTCTAGCCACAGTAGACTTGCCTAGGCCAGTTTGGGAGGCAATATGGCAATAGGAGACCTGAAGAGAAGCCAGAGAGATGATGTTGTCTCTTTGAGCAGCAGAGATGAGTTTCATGACAAGGGTGGGAAGAAAATAAAATAGTAGAAGGGTTTATATAGTGTCTGTCATTGAAGGTTACATAAACATAACATAATGTAGCATTTACATAAGATATATAAGCACTTTACAGCATTCCAGGGTTCAATATATGTAATATAAATTAAAAGTCAAACAATTGTCCCAATGAGTGACTGTTTTGAAATAGCTGTCATTCAATCAGATCCCATCCAACTTTTGCACTATAGACCAATCTTGTAGCCCAGAATGAGATCTTCATCTCATACACCAACATGTTAGGGTTAGGGTTAGTTGTTGTTAGGGAATATCACTGTTAGTGCAAAACATACAAACATTGGGACAATTGTTTGAGCCACTGTAGTATGGTGATGATGCCTGAATATAATCTGATAACAGCCATGAAAGTCCAGTGAGATATAATATGAAGTCTGGTGATAGGGTGATTCATGGTGTGATTCCGGGTTGGTGGCTGTGCCCAAGTGCAGGTCCAGCCCATATCTGTGTCCATGTCTGTGTTCTCATCCAAGTCTGGACCTAGCTGTACATGGGCAAATGAGATTGGTGAATAAAACAAAATATAACTGAGATAAGATAAGAAATATAGAAACCAAGAAGAGCTAGAGAGATGGGGACTTCCAGCTGACTTGTCTTCTTTGATCAGCTTTTGCCATCTTTTCCTTTGTCTTGCCTAAGAGTGCTGGACTGTGCCAGTATGGGAGAAAAAGTGGCTGGAAATATATGTGCAACATCTGAAAGCACAGTTAGAAGGAATATCTAAATGTATTAGATGGCTTTCGATATCTGATAAATAAGAGATAAATATGCCCAGTATTGGGCCTAGCAATGATCTGAAGGTAAATATATAGGTGAAAATGGTGGATAGAAGATAATAATAACATGTAGATAGTCTACCAGTCTAATTCTGGGGTGAAACAAAGGTCACTGGACAAATACCAGGATGAAATAGTATTGTACCATGGAAAGTACTCTTCCCCCAGGGCACTATGGATGATGACTTCCTGGTCATCCAAAACAGGTAGAAGGGTGACAGGGGGAGCAGAAATCTGTAGAAATGAGGAAACAGTTAGTTCTTCAGGTGGCTGGATTAGCAGTTTAAAACATGAGAGAGGAAAAACAGTCTGGAAAATTACTGGGTAGGTACTGAAAATAAGGAAACAGAACAGAAACAACAACCAGGATGCCAATATTACTATGGTAGGGGAGAGAGAAGAAACATATGGTATAAATGGACCAATAGGATCAGTAAGGGATGGGATGAGTGGGCTAACAGAAGCCAAGAAGACAGTAGGAATGATATCGGTATTAGTAGCAGTAGTGGCAATGGTGAGAGCAGTGGAATTGGTATGGATAAGACAATAGCCAGGGTAGTCTAGCTGGTCAGTGGAATGTTGACTATAATGACCAGACTGCCTAACCAGGCCAGCTATATGGCTGGATAGGCAGTTTAAGGGTCTAGATATGTTAGCTGAGTTCAGAAATGCAAAGACGGACACCTTCTGTGGCAATAGATGCATAGAAAAGATCTTCTGAAACACAGATGGATCAATATCAAGTAGTGCATCCCTTTCTGGGATAGATATCAGTGGAGTGACAGGTGGAGAAGAAAGAGGTAGTATAGTCCAGAGTAGTGGCTGTGCACTGAAGAGCAGTACCTGTGTTTGGGTAGCAGTGGATTGACATGGCTGGACATTCCAAAGCATCACAGGTGTTATGGTAAAAGCAGAAATAATAGTAGAGGGTGAGGGAAGTAACAACAAGGGTGATAGTGATATAGTCTGGTCTAAAGGTTGAGGTGGCTGTGCCTTCACATCTGGAGCTGGCTTTAATAGTTGATTGGGAGTGGAATATATAAGGTTATGAGGAGTGGTGTGGGAATGGAATAGCTGCGAGTAAGTATGCTCAGTCATTGTATATAACAAATGGATTTGATATATTACCTGCAAGTAAGTATACTAGGTAGATCATGAGTACATGTGATGTAATTGTATAGTAAGAGATACTCACCTCAGTTGTTGTGCATGACAAATGGACTGAGGTGATTGACTGTGAGACAAAGTAGATATACTTGTTGTGCCACTAATTCACAAAGGGGAGGTGGCACAAAGATGAAAGGATGAAAACAAAGGAAACAAAGAGCATAAAGAAAGCTTCATATCATAGAAAGATAACACAAAGGAATCAGCAATATACTATGTGACATGTCTGATAACCATGTTGAGACAGCTCACAGCTGTGCACACGTTTGCATATTCCAACAGAATATGACAAATAGGATGGAACAAGCAGTTGTAGTACTGCCTGGTCTACACAATGAGGTGGCTATGTGTTCATAGGTGGAATCTGAGTCTGGGTGGTTGCTATGGCTGCACTCCAACTGGCTGAAGTGTAGTCTGGCCAGATAGGGCTTTCTGTTATGATTCTCTTACATTCTTTTTCCTTTCTTGTTCCTACCCCTGACCCCTATGCCTTATCTCCTGCCCTGTACCCAGTTAGTCATTTGGACTTACTCTCCCTGTCCAATTCTCTCATATCGGACCAGTGTTCCTAGTTTACTCACTGCTCCTCTTTCACTATTTGTCATCTTATTCAGATGATTCCTTAGCTGTTATGTTACATTTGGATCTCCCTAGGTATATAAGGCCTGCCTTGTAGATACAGCTATCTCTAGCTTAGACCTACTTGGCAATCCACCTAGTCTCGTCTTCTCGTGTCTTTGCTCTACACCTAAGTGAGCACTCAGCTCAGACCTTCTTTCCCTGTTGACCGTTTGTTGGACAGAACCCTCTGTCCACCTGCCAACCGATTATTGGGCAAACCCTTGACCCTGCCAAAGTGCAGGATACATACCTTGTCCTTATCTCCCTGTAGCTGTTTGCTGACAGGACTTCTTGTTCTCCATCCTTAGCTAAGTCAATGCTTGACCCTTCAGGATCAAGTGTAACAAAAGGTCTAAGCTCTCCTGTCATGGCTAGCACCGCCTAAGCCGCCAACATTTCCTTCAATCATCAGCCACAATGTCCCTCGTCATCGCAACAACCCCAGTTGCCATGAGCACCCCAACCCTGCCAGGTCTCATTCTTTGACACCCTTCTTGGACCCACCCAAGAAACCACTAGGGATACCGACGATTCAGATCTTGACCCACAACCTGGTGAAGAACACCATTCACCCTCTCCTGATGTTCCCATCTCCTTTGTTGCTGAACAACAGGAGGATACTGACCTCACCTAACATCTGTCAGTGGGAGTCTCCTTTCCAAGAGAACCAACTCCCCCATCTCTGACTCCAACTATCTGATGACCAGTCTATCCTCACCTAGAAACAGAGGAACTATGTCAGCAAAGAGATGAGTGACAAGCCAGAAGAGGATAGCCACCCTGTAAACCACCAACCCCACTGCCGTTCTTCTGCCCCCCATTCCCAATGTCAAACAAGCCCACTGAGTTATGCCTCTCTAGACCTGAGAAGTTCGACAGAAAGTATGCTAAAGCAGTCCCATGGCTTAATTCTGTTGATATCTACCTTATGATCAACAAGGAGATTTATAAAGACAATGACAAGCAAGTCGCCTTTGCCCTCTCCTTCATGACCAAGGAATCGGCCTCAACCTGGGCAAACACATTCTGTACCAAGGTCCTGGCTAACGGAAAGTTCGGAACCTGGGTTGAGTTCATAGTAGAATTCAAAGCTACGTTTGAACATGAAGACACCAAGGCCCAGGCTATCCACTGGATGATGTACACCAGAATCCAGAAAACCGAGGACCTCAATGCCTACATCGCAGAGTTCAAAAATCAAGTAGCCATTAGTGGAGTAACCAAAGAAGATGTTCTCATCTCTTTCTTTATAGAAGGTCTTCCAGAGGCAGTCTGTCAACAGATCTTATCATCAAAGGATGGCTTGTCATTTATATGGATGACCTCCTTATCTTCTCCCCAGATGAGCAAACCCATATTGAACAAACCCAGTGAGTTCTACAATGCATGAAGGAGTTGGAACTCCACCTGAAGTTAGAAAAGTGTGAGTTTGCTGTCAATCAAGTGGAATATCTTGGGATGATCATTAAACCCAGTCAACTTGCTATGAATCTAATTAAACTGGCTGGGATATCTGACTGGCCAACCCTGGAATGCATCAAGGATGTACAATCCTTCCTTGGTTTTGCCAACTTCTACTGCTGCTTCATCCATGACTACTCCACCATCGCCCGCCCACTACTGGATCTCACCAAGAAGGATCACTTCTGGGAGTGGTCTCCTGCATGTGAAACCACATTTCAATCATTGAAATTGGCTTTCCTTGCCAGTCCCATGTTTCAACTCCCTAATCCCATGAAGCCATTCACTGTCACCATCAATGCTTCCAAATGAGCCACCAGGGGAATCCTCTTGCAAATGGATGGTAATGGCGACCTCAGGCTGTGTGCTTATTTTTCTCAATCTCTTACTTCGGCAGAGTGAAATTATAACATCTATGACAGAGAACTCCTTGCCGTCATCCAAGCCCTCAAAGTGTGGTGGCACCACCTCCATGGTTCTGCCTTCCCAGTGGATGTTCTCACTGACCATAAGAACCTCACCTACTTCTATGCACCCCACAAGCTGAATTGTCGCCAAGCTCGCTGGCTTCTTGACCTCGGAGACTTTGATCTCAAGTTTACCCACATCCCCAGAACCTCCCTGGCTGCCCCAGATGCCTTATCCCACCAGCCCGACCACATTGATGGTGATGACTCTGACAACACTGATGTGACCCTCCTTCCCAATGACCTCTTCATCAACCTCATTGATGTCAACCTTTCTTCGAAGGTTGCTGCCTCCTTGGCCTCCGACCCCCTCGTTCTTGATGCCCTGCATGCCCTTGAGGGCACCGTCCCTGCATGCTTCCAGTCCCATCTTTCCAACTGGAAGTTTGATGCAGGCGTTCTCACCTTTCAAAACTGCATCTACCTCCCTGCTTCCCTTTGCTGCGATGTTGTCTCTCGTTGTCATGACCATCCCTCTGCCAGTTACCCAGGCTACCTTAAAACCCATCAGCTTGTCTCCTGTAACTATTGGTGGCTGGGCCTTGCCACCTTTGTCTGCTATTATGTCCAAGGTTGCACTGCCTGCCAGCAGCACAAGGTCAACACCCATCCAACAGTTGCTCCACTCACCCCCATTGCCTCCTCTTGCACCTGCCCCTTCCAACAGCTTTCATGTGACCTGGTCACCAATCTCCCGCTTTCTGGCAGTTTTGATAGTCTCTTGGTCATGGTTGACCATGGGCTTATGAAGGGGGTAATTTTGTGCCCTACTATGAAAACTGTGACTGCCAAAGGTGTAGCCCACCTTTTCTTTCACAAAGTCTACTCACGATTTGGCCTATATGACAAAATTATCTCGGATAGAGGACCTCAATTCATGTCTGAATTTGCCAAATCCCTCGCCTCCCTCCTTGATTACTCCTTGGCCCTCTCTATGGCCTACCACCCTCAGACCAATGGGGAAACAGAATGTGTCAATCAAGAGGTTGAGACCTACCTCTGAATCTTCTGTCATGACAACCCGACCAGTTGGGCAGAACATATCCCTATGGCTGAGTTCATGCACAACCACCACCCCCATTCTGTCACTGGCCAATTGCCATTCTACCTCATGATGAGATATGAACCTAAATCCCTTCCCACCATCATCTCTGAGATGGCTCTCCCTGCAGTTGAATCCAGACTTCGGAACCTTTCTTATATGAGGGATGAGGCACTCACAGCATATGAACTATCATGCCAGCTAATGAAATCATGAAACACACAAGGCTTCACCCCTTGGAAACATGGTGATAAGGTCTGGCTTGAAGCACAGAACTTAAAACATTCCCTCACCAGCCCTAAATTTGCCCCTAAATGAGAAGGCCCCTTCGTCATCACAAAAGTTATATCACCTATCTCATATCAACTCTGCCTCCTGACAACTTGGAAGATTCACCCCATGTTCCACACCTCCCTCTTATCCACCTATTGTGAAAATGACATTTATGGTTGGAACTTGTTGATGGAGAAGAGGAGTATGAAGTGGAGAAAATCATATGTCATTGAGGAGCTCTGTTCTGATAGAGCTATCTTGTTTGATGGAAGGGATATTCCGCTAAGGAAGATTTATGGATTTCAGAGCCCAAGCTGACTAATGCCAAGAAAACTCTAGACTCATATAAATGGCTTCACCCCAAAGTCTTTTCTCAAACTCCCTCACATTCCATTAACACAATGTCCATCAGCCCTACCAACCATCCCAATGTCACCTCCCCCCTCATTCCCTCTGGTCTTGTTACCTGCAGTCCTCCTGCATCCCCTCCTCATACAGAATTGGCTATGGGACCTCCTCCGCCCTACCTAGTGAGTGCTGAGAATTCTCCTTCTCACATTCACATGACTGGCCTGTTTGCTGATGTTGATATTCCCCTCTCCAGTATGCTCTCCTCAGAGTCCTCAGTGACCTCTGCAATGTCAGTCTTGACCACCAACTCCTACTTCTTCACCCCCACCAAAATAGCTGAGATCCACCCTGTTCCTCTACCTGCCAGTCCAATCTGCTGCCCAGATACTCCCTGCCCTGAGCCCAAAGAAATCCCCCACTCGGAACTAGTTGTCACAGACCTGGGAACACACCTGGTCACCTTTAGCTGGAGGTACCCAGACGGACAGGAAATGTTAGAAGGGCTGCATTGCTGTTGCCCACTTGACAACATCCGCCCACCTGAAGTACCCTTCCACACTTACAGGTTACGAGATGGAACATCAGATGAGCAATATCTGGCCACCCTCCTCATACACCTGATTGACGAAGTGCTCGGCCATCAGGATCTCATCATTGTTGCCCACCTGCTCTGCTCCATCTGTGCATATCTCCGAGGACTTCTCAGAACCCTAGGGTTCCAGATGGAATTTGGAGAGTATCTACAGGATCTCAACCATTATTTGGCTGAAGTAGCGGCCCCAGCAATGGCAGGGGATGGTGTTATGCTTGATCCCAAAGGGTCAAGATGTGGAATCGGCTAAGGGACAAGGATGAGGGACATTGTCAGCTAACAGCTACAATGGGATGAGAATGAGGGACACAGCCTGCGGGAAGCAGGGTCAAGGGTTCGTTCAATGTCTTAATTGACGAAGGTTCAAGGTCGAGAATCTTGCCTAGTGACTTGCTAGCAAGGGGAGCAAGGGCAAGAGCAGAGCGCTCAGTCAAGTGTGGAGTGAGGACATGCAGAAGGAAGCAAGTAAATTGCCGAGTAGGTCTAAGCTAAAGAACAAGTAGATCTATGAGTAGGTTTTTATAGTATGTTGGGAGATGACAAGGTAAAATAAGAACATTGAGTGGAAAACATGGATCGGTAAGCATATGAGTAAGATGATGAATAGCAGAAAGAACTCAGTGACTAAGTGTGGAGCTACAAGCCCGATATGAGAGAATCAGACAAGGAGAGTAAAGTTCAATGACAAACGGTGGAAACAAGTCAAGATAACAATGAAATGTAACAGATGGCACTACCCTATCTGCACACTACTTTGCCAACTATGTCAATCGCCATACCTTGGAAGCTGTTCAAATCCCATTTGCATTCTTGTCCTCCCTCTCTCCTGAAGAAACTGCTGCTGTTAACACTCTCTCCAACCTCTATTGGGCTTCACACCCTTATCCTTTGCCAAAAAACCACCCGTTTTACTCCCAGATGACTTCTTCCTCCTCCAGATCACCCGGCACTGGGTCCCAGGCTTCCCCGGTCTCTCTTTCTCCCATATGACCCCACCGTAATCATTGTGGACCATTTCGTGCATGCAACCATTGGTCCTCTGGGAGTCCCCTCTCTGTCCCTCCCCCTCGCCCAGACTCTCCCATCGACAACACTGGCAACCCAACTGACTCGGTTGGATATAGTAATAACATGGGTTCTTCAGAAGCCAAATATAGGGAGTTTTAGTGGTTGACAGAGTCGCCATATGCTAAACCGGGGGTAATGTTATGATTCTCTTATGTTTTTTTTTCCTTTCTTGTTCCTACCCCTGACCCATATGCCTTATCTCTTGCCCTGTACCCAGTTAGTCATTTGGACTTACCCTCCCTGTCCGATTCTCTTGTATCAGACCAGTGTTCCTAGTTTACTCACCACTCCTCTTTTACTATTCGTCATCTTACTCAGATGATTCCTCAGCTGTTATGTTACATTTGGATCTCCCTAGGTATATAAGGCCTGCCTTGTAGATACAGCTGTCTCTAGCTTAGACCTACTTGGCAATCCACCTAGTCTCGTCTTCTCATGTCTTTGCTCTACACCTAAGTGAGTGCTTGGCTCAGACCTTTGTCCCCTGTTGACCATTTGTCAGACAGAACCCTCTATCCACCTGCCAACCGATTGTTGGGCAAACCCTTGACCCTGCCAAAGTGCAAGATACATCCCTCATTCTTGTCTCCCTGTAGCTGTTTGCTAACAGGACTTCTCGTCCTTCATCCTTAGCCGAGTCAACGCTTGACCCTTCAGAATCAAGTGTAACACTTTCCACCTGAGTGAATCTCGGGCTTGACTGAATTGACTTGCAGCTAGGTAAGGACAAGTTTTTAGAGGTAGAAATCAGTGTGGGTGATAAGGGTTTAGTGTCTGGTGGCTGCACAAGCAGTGGATATGTGAGCGGTGGTGGCAGTAGTGAGATAGGGGCTAAAAATGCAAAGGGCTGAAAAACAGTCAGGAGCTCTACCAGAGGTTCCACTGATGAGCTTAATGAAAATGGTGACTTCTGGGTAGTCTGCACAGATATAACCAGAGCAGAAATAGGAACAAGAGGGGCTATGACTGGTTGAGCTGGATAGACCAGTCAGATAGGAAGTGGCTGTGCAGACTGAGTGACCAGTGACAAAGATGGAGTGGAATATACTAAGAAGTATGAACCAGATCTAGATAAAAGAAATTCTGCTACTTTCATGATATCAGCAAGTGTCATATCCTGTGCAACCCCTAACTCCAGATCCAACTCTGGCCCTGTTTCCTTGAACTCTGGTACGTTCTCGACAAGTGTGCACTCTAGACTCTCCAGATCCTGTACTTAGTGATTCCGCTTTACTGTACTTATGTTCCATTCTTCGCTTACCTTATACACCACCCATCTCTCTTCATAGCCCCTCCGACCCTGGAACACAGCTCCATTGTTCTTTCTACTCCGCCTCCAGCTCTGAGCTATCAGTTCCCATACCAGTGCTCCTACTCCATATATAAGACTCCGTACTATGTTATACATACCTCAGTTCGAATATTGACTAAGATATCCCCCGTCTTCTCTGACCCTCCACTTGAGCCTTGATGGCTCTCCTCTGATCCACCCTTGACCTTCATTGCTTGCAACAAGGTCATTCTGACCCTCGTCTGACCCTTAGTAAATTCAGAACACCTGGACTTGTGACAGAGTGCACCACATATGGTGAAGCTGAAGTCCTGTCCAAACTCCAGAGTTCTGGAGTTACCCTTGGAGTTCCGTTCTTAACAGCAAGAGAATAAAACTCCCCTGGGTGGATATCTGGTCTGACCAGGGTGAGGTGATCTTGGACCCAGGCCTCTATATCCTGTGGGAAACTGGCCAGAAACAGGAAGTCCTGGTCCAAATCAGATAGCTGGTGAGCAATTATGAGTGATTTTAATATTTTGAGGAATTCCCAGTAATACTTTCTGAGATCATCTAGATTGCACATAGGTTTCAACCAAGATTCTTCTAGAAAGCCTAAAAGATCAGTCCAGCTATACCAATCAGTAACTTCATATCCAGGATAATACTTTTTAACAGTGGATACAAATATATCCCAATCTGGAATAGGAGAAGTAGCTTTAGAAAGAAACTTCCAGAGTTTAGCATTATCCAGGTCAGCATAATAGATAGTGAGCTTGATCTTCTTTTCATCATTGTATCCAAGAGTGGTAGCTAGGGCATCAACATTTTCAAGAAAGCTGGGAAGATGCATCAGAGTTCATGCATCAATCAGGGAGCACCTGGAGTGTAATGAAGTGGTTGGTGAAATGGAGTAGTCATGGCGATCTGAGCTAGTAGATAATGAGATGAGCTAGACCAGTCAGGAGAACTGTGGACAAATAAGGAAAGAGGAATGTCAGGCTGTCAATTGGGGTTAGATAAGATAGCAACAGTAATAAGTGAGCAATCAAATAAGCAGATATGCAAATGAGCTGAGATGAAACAGCAGGAAAGGATGGATAGTCAGGGGTAAAAGGGACATGAGCAGATGGTCAGAAAAAAAGATATAGATTCTGAGAAATTGAAGAAAGGCCTAAGCCATGGGATCCTTCAAATCACAAGTCCAACTGAACCCCTCTCATGGTGGGCTCCAGAAGAAGAATAGCAATCCTAACTGGGAGGTTAGGAGAGCTAGTAGGGGGTGAGTGTAAACTTGACCCAAGGGAGGCTCTGGACTGTGAATGGTGGTGTTCCCAATAGCTAGGTGGGCCTGGGGAATGACTGGGTCACTCTCTGGAACAATGATGGACGATGAAAGGTGGAAAAATAGAAAGGTAGGAAGATATATGTCAAAACCTAATACAAGGCTTTTATAGTCTGGAACATGTTCCTGGACTTACTAATGGTAAGGGGGACATGTTCTAAATAAAGAATCAAAAGTCCAAAAGAAACTGGGCTTGTTAGGGGTCAATCTGGACTAAAACTGGACTGGACTATCAATCTGGACTAAAATGGAAGTGAACTAAGCTAATACCAGTCCTGGACTGGTGAGAACATATAGATGGATAATGGGTAGACCAGCTGGAGCATGGGAAAAACACCAGATATCAATGTAAAGACACTTGATGCTCTACAGTGGTATAGCTGGAGGATGGAGGGAGATGCTTGATCAAATCCATTGAGATTGAATCCCAAGGATGAGCAGAAATCAGGAGTTGTTTGAGCAGCCCATAGGGGCAGTGTCATGAAGTCTTGACTCAGATGCAGGTGGTACAGGAGCAGATGTAGTCTTTGACAAATATTCTTACACCAGGCTAGATATAATCTTTGTGAACCAGCTCCAGGGTGTGGTTGATACCAAAGTGACTGGATAGAGGATGGTTGTGCTTTAGGCAGATGATACAGAGAGGGAGATCTAGGGTGTCTGGGACATAGATTCTACCATTGAGATGGAGGAGTCCATCAGAGTCTGTAGACTAACAGAAATTGGAGGAATTGGAGAGATGGTGCTGAGCCACAGGGTTGGATGATAGGGAGAAATGGATGTCAGAGTGTATTTGTGCTATATCAACAGTGACAGAGGTATGGAGTGTGGGATCCAGGAGGTAGGTGGCTTGTAGGGACAATGCAAGCTATTCCTAGGTGAAGATTGGGCAGAAGTTGTGAGGGTTGACATGAGCATAGTCACTATCCCTCTCTTTAGGGTAGATGTCCCAGTGTCTAGTCAAAGTGTCAGGTTTCCCACTGAGGCAACCAGGATGGAAGTGGATGGCAAGGTTGAACTGACAAAGATACTCTGACCAGCAGACTTGCCACCTGGTCAGGAGCTTAGAGGAAGTAAAATACTCCAGATTTTTATGGTCAGTGACCACATCAATTGGGAAAGTGAAGCCCTCAAGGTAATGGTGCCAGTGGGTGAAGGCCTCAAAGATAGCCAGGAGTTCCTTATTGTGAGTGTTGTAATTCAACTCTGGAGAGGTCAATATGTGGGAGAAGAAAGTGACCAGGCAGATCTTATTATTAGAGCAGATAATGGAAAGAATGCCAGCCATGGCATAATTGGAGGCATCAGTCTCAATGATAAGGGGGGCATTAGGCACCCAATGGGTAAGGATAGGCACAGAGGTGAAGGCAACCTTGAGGGCATTGAAAGCAAAGTGACATTCATTGGTGAATTTCCAAGCAGTGTCTTTGCAAGTTAGGTGAGTGAGTGGAATGATGATGTCAGAATAGTTATGAATGAATCAGCAGTAGAAGTTGGCAAAACTGAGGAAGAACTGGATGTCCTTTACCTTGTGAGGTTCTGGCCAGTTGGAAATGGCTTTGACCTTATCAGAGGACATGGAGAGGCCATTGGTGGACAGGTGGAATCCAAGGTATTCAGCAGAGTCAGTGTGGAACTCACACTTCTCTGGCTTGGCATACAAGCTGTGCTTACAGAGGTGTCAGAGGACTTCATGGACATGCTGTTTATGAGACTTGGCATCAGAGGAGTAAATCAGGATGTCATCAAGATAGACAATGACACAGACATTGAGGAGGTTGCTAAAAAATACTGTTCACAAACCTCTGGAATGCTGCAGGGGCATTGGTGAGTCTAAAGGGCATAACACACCACTCAAAGAAACCATAGTGAGTGTGAAAGGCAGTCTTTCACTCATTACCTTTGGTAATG